>PVJS01007643.1:0-55413 GCA_004027185.1 Glis glis | reverse complement strand
GTACTGGATAATATATGTGTGTGTGTGTGTGTGTGTGTGTGTGTGTGTGTGTGTATTCTTTTTTGTGTGTGTGGTACCGAGGATCGAACCCAGGGGCATTCTACCTCTGAGCTACACCCCCAGCCCTATTTTTTATTCTTTATTTTGAAACAGGGTCTCACTAAGTTGCAGAGGGCCTAAATAAGTAGCTGAGGCTGGCCACGAACCCGGATCCTCTGGTCTCAGCTGCCCAAGTACTGGGATTACAAGCGTGCGCCACCACGCCCGGCCTTGGGGATATATTTTTTAAAGAATAAATAATCTGAGCCAGGTATGGTGGTACATGCCTGCAATTTGCCCAGCTACTTATGAGGCTGAGGCAGGAGGATGGCAAGTTTGAGGCCAGCCTTAGCAGCTTAGGGAGAACCTGTCTGGAAATAAGAAATAAATATAAAGGGCTGGGAGTGTAGCTCAGAAGTAGAGCACCCATGGGTTCAATCCCCAGTAGTGGGAAAATAAGAAGAAAAAATAGAATAAGCCAGGCATGGTGGCACACACTTATAATCCCAATACTTGGGAGGCTGAGACAGGAGGATCACAGGTTCGCAGCTAGCCTCAGCAACAGACCCTCTGCAACTTAGACCCTGTTTCAAAATATGAAAGAATAAAATTGGGCTGGGGGTGTAGCTCAGAGGTAGAATGCCCCTGGATTCCGTCCCTAGTACCACATACACACACATACACACACACAAAAAAAAAAAAAGAATAAGTAATTTGATTCTAAGTCTCCATCCATGTAGATAAAGAGTGATCCTCTACTGAAGGCCCTTTTCAGGCAGGAATACTTGTAGACGCTTGTCATTTTCTATTCTATCCCACCATAGTTATTTTGAGCAGACTTCCTCAAACCATGGAAAGGTGATTCTTCAGATAGTACTTCATACAGTGGTACTTGAATCCTCAGATAAACTACTGTTTTCAATTTTTTTTTTTTTTTGGCAGTACCAGGGATTGAACCCAGGGGTATTTTACCTCCGAGCTACACCCCCAGCCCTATATTTTATACTTTATTTTTGAAACCGGGTCTCACGAAGTTGCAGAGGGCCTCACTAAGTAGCTGAGGCTGGCTGCGAACCCGGATCCTCCGGTCTCCACCTCCCAAAGTACTGGGATTACAAGCGTGCGCCACCACGCCCGGCCTACTGTTTTCAAATTTTTAAAAGTAACTGTTATTGCCGGGTGTGGTGGCGCACGCTTGTAATCCCAGTACTTTGGGAGGTGGAGACCGGAGGATCCGGGTTCGCGGCCAGTCTCAGCTCTCTCTCTGTCTCTGTCTCTCTGTCTCTCTCTCTCTCTCTATCCTTAGTGAGGACCTCCGCAACTTCATGAGACCCGGTTTCAAAATAAAGTATAAAAAATAGGGCCGGGGGCGTAGCGCGGAGGTAGAACGCCCCCGCGTTCAATCCCCGGTTCTGCAAAAAATAAAAAAAGTAACTATTATTTAAAACTCTTCAGTGTAACTGAACAATTCTATTGATGAATTAGGTTACTAATGATGGCCAGCTGTTGCTATGATATACCAAAGATTTAAAGTATATTGTAGGATTCACTAGGTCCAACTCTGTCTTTATACTTCTCTGTAACATCAATCCATTTCTAAAGTACAATATTTAACTATTACCTTAAACTAAGTATAATTAAATCATTAACTTACTTTTTGTGCTTGTTCTTATAAAATTAAACATTAATAAGAAAATATATTTTCTCTGAGTAAGCAAACACCAGTTGCTGTTCTCTCAGTGTAGCAGAGTGGCGCCTTTATGTGTTATTTTAATAGTACAGGCACACTAGCCAGGTGCAGCGGCTCACACCTGTAATCGAAGCAGCTCAGGAGGTTGAGGCAGGAGGATCACAAGTTTGAAGCCAACTTGAGATCTTGTCTCAAAATAAAATAAAAAGAGCTGGGTGTGGGGGCGCACATTTGTAATTCCAATACATGGGAGGGTGAGGCTGAGACAGGAGGATCACAGGTTCAAAGCCAGCCTCAGCAACTTAGCGAGGCTCTCAGCAACCTAGTGAGATCCTGTTTCCAAGTAAGATATAAATCAGGCTGGGAGGTTTACCTTGGAGGTAGAATGCCTCTGGGTTCAACCCCCCCCAGTACCAAAAAATAAAATAAAATAAAAAGGTTGGAAATGTCACTCAGTGGTAGAGTGCCCCTGGGTTCAATCCTTAGTACTACAAGTAAAACAAAATACAGGTGCTAAATAGCTCTCTAAATTGGCGGGCCTAGGATGGAGGAGTTGGGGCACACCTACAAATATTTTTTATCTTTTTAAGGTACACATATAAATACCCCAGTGGCATAAGTAATTTATTTTGGGTTTTTTAATCACTGATTTTTCTTCCTTCACTATCTAATGTCTTCTATAGCTCTTGCTTAAAAGTCTCTATTATCCATTTCATTAAGAGAGATGTTTTTTTGTTTGTTTTTTTGCGGTACCGGGGATTGAACCCAGGGGCATTCTACCTCTGCGCTACACCCCCGGCCCTATTTTTTTTATACTTTATTTTGAAACCGGGTCTCACGAAGTTGCGGAGGGCCTCACTAGGTAGAGAGTGAGAGAGAGACAGGGCGAGAGAGAGAAAGAGAGAGAGAGTTGAGGCTGGCCGCGAACCCGGATCCTCCGGTCTCCGCCTCCCAAAGTACTGGGAGTACAAGCGTGCACCTCCACGCCCGGCAAGAGAGATGTTTTTATCATTATTAAGTTTGCCCTATATAATTGTAATGGAAACTCATTCTAAAGGACTTAATAATAGAAAGTAACATGTTTTAGATATCAATTATATTCATGTTGTTTGTGTAAATATACTGTGATCTAGATATACTTGTAATTTTGAATTATTAAAATTTTGTGAGTGGCCTCAAATAGTTACAAAAATGATGTATCTCTTTATACATAGATAAGTAAGCAGATTTTGAGAAGACAGGAAACTAGGTTTGGGGGTTTTTTTTCTCTCTCTCTCTCATTCAAAGAGTTAAACTTGTTCATATTGAAAACCAGTTAGTCATCCAGGAAAACAAGGGAGTTTCCAGATCTCCTTTCTCTCTCTCTCCATGTGTGTGTGTGTGTGTGTGTGTGTGTGTGTGTGTGTGTGTGTATGTGAGAGAGACAGACAGACACTGTGGATTGAACCCAGGGGCATTCTACCTCCAAGCTACACCTCCAGCCCTTTATATTTTTTATTTTGAAACAGGGTCTCACTAGATTGCTGAGTCTTGCTAAGTTGCTGAGGCTGGTCTTCAACCTGAAATCCTCCTGTCTCAGCCTCCCAAGCATGGATTATAAGTGTGTGCCACCACGTCCAGCTGAAAAGTTTGCTCTCTTAATAAGAATTTTCTATAACGAGAAGTTATTCAGATAAAATAAACAAAGCTACTTTACATAGTATATTTCGGATGGTAGCAGTCAGCTCTATTTTTCAAGGGCTGACTGCCTTCCCAAAGAAACACTGTTAAAAGACAGGGATATGGACCAGACGAAGTTAACCAACTATTCCCTGGAAATACTCAGAGCAGAGCAATTTCCAGCTTTCTGTCTCATGGTCGCTTATGAAAAGCTAATGTGCTAAAGCCAGTGGACTTGAAGTCCTTCAGAGGGAGGTAGAGATGATATTGAGTCCCTAAGTGAATTGTGCTGGTCTTCCCTTTGCAGAAAGCAGAAAATGGAGATTTAAATTGGATAATACCGGACCGGTTTATTGCCTTCTGTGGACCTCACACAAGATCCAGACTTGAAAATGGTAAGCAAAACCCTGGGATCAGTATAGTTTTGTTAGTGAAAGTATCCACTATATATTTTCTTTGGAAAGAAACCAAAGAGTTAAAACTATGCTTGATTAATTTTTTATTACTTAAGCATACTTAGTCATTTGAGTTGATCATTCTGCCTGGATTTTAACTTTTTTTTTAAATTTTGCTTTTTATATTTGGAATCAAATTGCTACCCAATCCAGATACTGTTTCCACCCAATTACAGGTGCAACTACTGTCCATTGTTTCTTTCTGCATTTTATAAGATCTAATGCATTTCTTTACATAGGTTACCACCAACATTCTCCTGAGACTTATATTCCATATTTTAAGAATCACAATGTCACTACCATCATTCGTCTGAATAAAAGGATGTACGATGCTAAGCGCTTTACGGATGCTGGTTTCGATCACCACGATCTTTTCTTTGCGGATGGCAGCACCCCGACTGAGGCCATTGTCAAAGAATTCCTGGATATCTGTGAAAATACCGAGGGTGCCATTGCAGTACATTGTAAAGGTATGTCTCGTGGGTTGATGGAAGGATGGCGTGTGTGTCTGGATGTATGTGTAGAAACTCACCTTCCTCAGTTACTCGAAGTGGCAGGACACATGAAGCTGCCTTTATATTTTTTTAAGTGCTTTTAAAACCCTGGATTCATATGAAAAGTATAGTAAATTATTGTCGTAATCAGAAGCTTATCACGTTGAAGTGCATTCATTCATTCATCAAATACCTATTAGGTGCCTAATATATGGTAAATTCTGGGATCATCAGTGCATAAAGCAGACGCTCAGAAGAGCTGGGCTTTTATGGAGACTATATTCTAACAAGCTGCTGTGTTTCGGCAGTTGTAACATTGCCTGGCACTTAATATTTTTTGAATGAATGACTATGCAATAATACATTGTATGAATATACTAGGATTTATTTATTTATTTATTTATTGTGGTACTGGGGGTGGAACCCCAGGGCCTTCTACCTCTGGGCTATACCCCCAACCCTATTTTATTTTTTTATTTGGAAACAGGGTCTAACTAAGTTGCTGAGGCTGTCCTTGAACCTGCGATCCTCCTGTCTCAGCCTTCCAAGTACTGGGATTACAAACGTGTGCTGCCACATCTGGCTTTTATACTAGGATTTATTTAACTCTTCTCATGTTAGGTAGTTAATTAGCAAGACAAGGAATATATTATTGTTAAAAAAATCCACCACTGAGGAAAACAAACTGATCTCCAGAGTTACAACTGTATTTCTAATAACAAGTATAACTACAATTATAATAGTCAGACATAGTCAGACGTTTCAGTTTTCATTGAAAAATCACAAGGCATACAAAGAAACAGAAGAGTGTGCTAGAGCCTGCAAACCTCCCTCAAAAATAAAAGAGAAATTAAGCCTGGCGTGGTGGCGCACGCTTGTAATCCCAGTACTTGGGAGGCTGAGAAAGGAGGATTGCAGGTTTGTGGCCATTTTCAGCAACTTGGTGAGGCCCTTCGCAACTTAGGGAGACCGTATATCAAAATGAAAAATAAAAAATAGGGTTGGGGTGTAGCTCAGAGGTAGAATGCCCCTGGGTTCAATCCCCGGTACCACAAAAAAAAAAAAAAAGAGAGAGAGAGAGAAATTAACACATTCCAGATAATCAAATGCTGAGAGAGAGTGTTAGCTCTAGACCTGTGCCACAGCAAATGCTGACGAGCTCCTTTATAGGTAGAAGTGAAAGCACCTCGATGGGAACTTGAAGCCATAAGAAGAAATAAATATCTCTGGAACAGGTTAATACATGGACAGTTATAAAGGCTCCAGTTATTGTAATTCATGGTAACTTATAAATATTGGCATCACTAACTTATAATTGTTGCAATACAAATATTGTAACTTACAGAAGAAGGGATAAAAAACAACACAAAATTCTTTAAAGCTTAGGACTGGTCCTTTAAAAATACTCACAAAATTCTTAGACCTAGCCAGATTGATGAAGTGAAAAGATTCAAATTACTAAAATCAGAAATGAAAGTGGGTACATTACTACCAATTCTACAGAAATAAAAGATCCATAAGAGAGTACTAATGAAGAATTGTTGGACAAGAAATAATAAAAAGGACTGGGGTGTAGCTCAGAGGTAGAATGTCCTTGGGTTCAGTCCCCAATACCATAAAAGAAAGAGAGAGAGAAGAAAAAGAGAAAAAAGAAAAGAACTCAGGCCTCCTGATTTTAAAAATGGCAAAGCTACATCAATCAAGACAGCGTGGTACTGGCATAAAGACCAGTGGAATAGAATAGCGAACCCAAAACTAAATCCTCGTGTATGTAGTCAAATGATTTTTCAATAATGGGAACAGTGGGGAAAAGGACAGTCTTTTCAATAAATGATGCTAGGAAAACTTTATATCCACATGCAAAGGAATGAAGTTAGACTCTTAGGTAACACCATGAACACATTAATTCAAAATGGATTAAAGATCTAAACACAAGACTTAAAACAATAAGGCTCTTAGAAAAAAACATGAAGAAAGCCTCATGACATTGGATTTGGTCATGATTTTTGGAGTATGACACTAAAGGCACAGACAACAATTGACAAATTGACAAATTGGACTATATGTTTTAAATTTTTAAAACATCTAAGGACACTATCACAGAGTAAAACAAACAATAGGATGGGAGAAAATATTTGCAAGCTACAAATCTGATAAGGGATATCCAGAATATATAGAGAGAACTCCTAAAATTCAACAAGAACCAAAAAGAAAAAAACCCTATTCAAAAGTGGTATACAGAGGGAAGTACAAGTATGTGTGCATGTAGTTATCTTTCACTTGAATCTCACTATGATGTATAATTACAATACACCAATAAAAGTATAAAAAAAATGGGAAAAGAGCCAGGCGTGGTGGGGCACGCTTGTAATCCCAGTACTTGGGAGGCTGAGACAGGAGGATGGCAGGTTTGCGGCCAGCCTCAGCAACTTAGTGAGGCCCTCCGCAACCTAGTGAGACCTTGTTTCAAAATAAAAAATAAGGCTGGGGGTGTAGTTCAGTGGTAGAAAGCCCCTGGTTCAATCCCCAGTACCAAAAAGAACAATGGGAAAAGGACTTGAATAGACATTTCTCCAAAGATGATATAAAAATGGGCAATAAGCACATGCAAAGTTGCTCGATATCACTAATTGTTAGGGAAAAGTAATCACAACCACAATTTCACATTTCATACCTGTTAGGATGGCTATCATCAGAACAAATAAAACAAACCAAAACAAGTGTTGGCAAGGTTATCGTGATATGGAACCCCTGTGTACTACTGCTGGTGGGAATATAAGGTGGTGCACCTGTTAGGGAAGACTATAGGGCAGGTCCTCAAAAAATTAAAAACAGAATTATATACAGCAATTCCACTCCTGGGTATGTACCCCAAAAGAATTAACAGCAGGGATAGAAGATACTTATACACCCATGTTTATAGCAACATTGTTCCATGTAGTCAAAGGGTAGAGGCAGTCCAGATGTCCATCAGTACTGGAATGTATAAAGAAAATGTATATATGTACAAGGAAATATTATGCAGCCTTAAACACAAAGGAAATTCTGACATGTTCTGCTACATGAATGAACCTTGACACCATGCTAAGTGAAGTTGGCTAGTCAGATAAAGGCAGATAGTTTATAATTCCACTCACATCAAGTACTTAGGGCAATCAAATCCATAGACAAAGTAGAACAGTGGTTGGGGGGCCAGAGATTGAGATATATTTAATAGCTAAAAAGTTTCACTTTTACAAGATGAAATATGTTTTGGAGATGGCTGGAAGTAATGTTTGCACAGCAGTGTGAATGTGCTTACTACGATTCAATTGCACACATAAAAAATATCCTAAGAAAACAATTCTGAAGCGATATAGGTGTCTGAATTACCTGTCATAGAATTTAAAGCAAATGTCTTAAAATGCTCAGTAAGCAAAAAAAAAAAAATAGGAAACTTAATGAAATCTGAAAAATGATACATGAACAGTGATAAAAGTGGAAAATTTCATGTTGTATATATTTTGCCCTTTGTGAAAAGTCACTCAAAGCTGGACGTGGTGGCACACACCTGTAATCTCAGTATTTGGGAGGCTGAGACAGGAGGATTGAAGGTTTGGGGACAGCCTCAATATGTGGCAAGACTCTTAGCGACCTAGCGAGACCCTATTTCAAAAACAAAAAAGGGCTGGGGGTGTAGTCAGAGGTAGAAAGCCCCTGAGTTCAATCCCAGTACCATCACCAAAAAAAAAAAAAAGTTACCCAAATAGACAAAAACTTATCGATTATATATGGTGGTTTTTGTTTGTATTTTGTTTTGTCTTTTTTACACTAAGTAGTTGAGTTTTTCTCAGCCAGGGTACTTTTGCTTCCCTCAGAGGACATTGGCAATGTCTGGAGACATCTTTTTTGGGTTTTCACAACTTGGCAGAAGGTGCTACTTGTACCCAGTGGATAGAGACCACAGATGTTGCTAAAAATCCTACAGTGCACAGGATTAACTACCCCCCTCAACAAATAAGTATCCAGCCTAAAATGTCATAATTGTTGAGGTTGAGAAACCCTGCAATGAACTGATGACTAATTAAAAGCAGGTTGAAGAGGGTTTGATATGATCAGATCTTTGTTTTTGGAAGAAAAGTGATGATTATGAAAATTGGATTCTGCAGTAAAAGTTTAGATTCATTATGAAGTGTAATAATCTGCTCAGAGTTCCATATTAGAATACCACAAACTGGGTGGCTTAAAGAATAGAACTGTATTTTCTTACACTTTTGGAGGCTGGCAGTCCAAGGTCAAGATGCCAGCAGGGCTGGTGTCTGGTGAGGCTTCTATTCTTGACTTGCAGAGGTCTGCTCTGTTTCCTCGTGGCTTTTCCTGTGTGTGCTCATTCTTGGTGTCTCCTCCTTTTCTTACAAGGAAACCAGTCCTAGGGAATTAACCTTATCAGTGAACATAACCTTATCTCCTTAAAGTTCCTATCTCCAAATGTAGTCATTTTGGGAGTTTGTACATCAACATGAATTTGGAGTGGAGATGCAGTTCAGTTCATATTATTCTGTTTTCTGGCCCCTCAAAATTCATGCACCTTGTCACTGAAAATACATTCGCCCTAGCTGGGCGTGGTGGTGCATACCTGTAATCTCAGTACTTGGCAGGCTGAGACAGGATCACAGTTTCGAGGCCGACACAAGGTAATTTAGACCCTGTTTCAAAATAAAAAGGGTTGGGGATGTAGCTTAGTGGTAGTATGCCCCTCAGTTCAATCCCCAGTGTAGAGATATAGATTGAAAAAGAAACACAAACATTCACCCCATATCAACAGCTTGAAAAGTCTTAATCTATTTCAGCATCAACTCCAAGTCCACAGTCTCATCTAAATATCATCCAGGGACTGGGGATGCAGCTCAGTGGTAGAGTGATTGCTTCGCATGTGCAGAGCCCTGAGTTTGATCTCCAGCATAGAGGGGGAAGAAGAAAAAAGAAAAAATTTAAATATCATCTCCAGCAGATATGAGACTTAACATGGAATTCATCCCTAAGGCAAAATTCTGTCCTATCTGTGAGCTAGTGAAACCAGATGAGTTAGGTGTTTCTAAGATAACAGTGGTAGAACTCCCTTTCCAAGGCATTCCCTTTGTGGCATTAAAGTGACATTCCCTTTCCAAAGGGGAAGAGCTCAGAAGATGCTGTGGCTCCCAGGCAGGTCCAGAACCTAGCAAGACAAATACCATTAGGTCATAAGGCTGGAAAGCCATCCCCGTTGGCTCAGTGTTGGCCCCAGTCCCTCTTGAGTGGTGGTCTTGCCCCTGAAACCATGGTTGGTGGCTTTGCTGCCGAGGCCTTTGGTACGGGTAACCAGATCCAGTGCCACTCATGGAAGTGAGCTACCCTTGAAACCAACAAGCAGCAGCCTTGCCTGGACCTGTGTGCTCTGTGTCTTGGTGGCAGCTCCTGGCTCTCTAGGGTCATTCTTCCCTTATCTTAAATGACAGGGTATGGGTCTGCTTGTACTCAAATAGCTCTGTTGTCAGAAGTCTGAAAGCCTTTCTAACTGATCCACCCCACGTCTGTCCACTTTAGTCCAGACTGGCAGGGCCTCTGCTGATGTAATTCTCTCTGTATTCTTGGCTTCTCTGGGCAATCTCTTCATGGAGTGATTGTCCAGAACTTCATCATTTTTTGCCATATGAATAGACTGAGAATTTTCTGAATCTTTAGTTTCTGGCCCCTTATTGTTTCACAAGTCCTTCTTCATCTTTTTCCTTTTGCATTTTACTATAATCCTCAAGGAGAAGCCAGGCTGTGCCTCTTAAAGTGTGTGTGTGTGTGTGTGTGTGTGTGTGTGTGTGTGTGTGCTGGGGATGGAACCCAGGGACATTCTACACCCCAGCCCTATTTTATTTTGTGTTTGGAAACAGGATCTCACAGAGTTGCATAGAGCCTTGCTAAATTGCTGAGGCTGGCTTTGAACCTGCGAACCGCCTGTCTCAGCTTCCCAAGTAGTGGGATTACAGGTGTGCACCACCATGCCTCTTTTTTTTTTTTTTTTTTTTTTTTGCAGTACTGGGGATTGAACCTAGGGGCATTCTACCTCCGAACTACACCTCCAGCCCTAATTTTTTTTTTTTATTCTTTATTTTGAAACAAGGTCTCACTAAGTTGCAGAGGGCCTCACTAAGTAGCTGAGGCTGGCTGGGAACTCAGATCCTCCTGTCTCAGCCTCCCAAGTACTGGGATTACAAGCGTACGCCAGCACACCCGACTTCTTTTTTTTTTTTTAATAAACCTCTGCTAAATACCCAGGATTGTCATGGCCTGATTCTGTCTTCCACAAAACACTAGAACACCTTGCAGTCAGTTTCTTTGCCACTTAATTATAGGGATTGCCTTTTCTCCAGTTTCCAATAACACATTCCTCATTTCCACCTGAAGTTACAACAGAATCACCTTTAACATCCATATTCCTATCAACTGCCCCTTCAAGGCAACCTAGGCTTCTGTGTGTGTGTGTGTGTGTGTGTGTGTGTGTGTGTGTGTGTGTGTGTGTCACTGGTTGTTGAACCCAGGGCCTCGTGCATACTAAGCAAGAGCTCTACCATTGAGCTGTGTCTCTGGCCCACAACTTTTTCCAATATGTGCCTCAAAACTCTAATAATTTCTAAAGCCACTTCCACATTTTGGTATATTTGTTATAGCAGCACCCCACTCCTGATCCACATAGTATTAGGGTCCTCTAGAGAAACAAAAGAAATAGGATGTTTATATACGTGGAATGAGATTAAAAGGAATTGGTTTACATGAATATGGAGGCTGGTAAGTCCAAAATCTACAGTGTGGACTGGCAGCCTGGAGACACAGGAGAGCTGATGGTGCTGCTGAGGTACAGAGACAGCCTGTACTCCTAGGTCTGGGGGGTGTAGCTCTTGCTCAGGCCTTGAGTTCAATCCGTAGCACCCCCCCCCCCCACACACACACACAAAGAAAACAATGTAAATGGGTCTAAATGTAGAGTAGAAAAATAGTTGGATATGGTAGTAAGTATAAGACGTGGATAAAAAGCTCTAAACTTCTTGAGAACCATTGCTCAGAAATATTTTCTCAATCTTGGCTACACATCACATTACCTGGGGTTTGAAAGTCTGTCCAGCCTGTGCTGTGTACCAATTAGATCTACATTCTGGGGACAAACCATGCACCAATCTTTTAAAACCCCTCCAGGTGATTCCAGTATGTCACCAACCTGAGAACCACCGTTGAGGGAGGCAGGAGCATGGGAAGTCTTAAAATGTTTCTACCTGCCCAGAAACTTCTGGAGTCCATGAGCCGAGGTTTCATTGATTGGTTTGTTTTCCTAGCCGGCCTTGGTCGAACGGGCACTCTGATAGCCTGCTACATCATGAAGCACTACAGGATGACAGCAGCCGAGGCCATTGCATGGGTCAGAATCTGCAGGCCGGGCTCAGTGATTGGGCCTCAGCAACAGTATTTGGTCATGTAAGTAACTGGGAAGCATTCGTCATTCCTCGGGGGACACACAAGTCTGGAGACTGATGGAAAGTGGAATTTTCCTTAGTTTCTAGTTAACAAGCTAGTCTGGTAGGAAAAAAGTTGTTCGTATGTCTTTCTGGAAAGCTGTATTTTGATGTTACTTAAATGCTCTAGGAAACAAACGAGCCTCTGGCTGGAAGGGGACTATTTTCGTCAAAAGTTAAGGGGGCAGGAGAATGGACCACACAGAACAGCCTTCTCCAAACTCCTCTCGGGTGTTGATGACATTTCAATAAATGGGGTCGAGAATCGAGACAAGCAAGAACCTGAACCGGTAATGGAACCATCCCGAGCGCGCTGTTGTCGTTGTTTTAAATGTTGTTGAGAACCTTGTAGGGCATGGAGAAAACTATAAGTAAAAATAATAAACACATTTTGAGGGACCAGTGTCACATAGTTTTTTTATGTATATAACCCTCCATAGGAACTTTTTACTCAAAAGAGTTAAAAATTGTGTGTCCATAAAACTAAATTTTTTTACTCTTTAGGCACAGGTGGAAAATAGAAGTCTGTGAAATGAGCTCTTTAGATGCATCTAGTTACTCCCCTGCCCACCTCCTTTCCTGACAGCTGATTCAGGGAACCAGCCATTCGCACAGGGAGAGCTCATAAAGAACCAAATCTTTAGAGGGTAGCAGTACTAACTTAAGTGGTGGTAAGTGGATGGTGAAATTTTAGAAAGAATGATTTCAGAACTGAAAACCCCTGATACCTCTTCACTGTCCATATGGTTTATAACCAGAGGGCTGTTGGGTTCTGGGCCTGTGAAAGTCACAGGCTTTGGTTGTCTTGAAATGTGACTGTAGCTTGATTTTTGAAAGGAGAAAGGTATTTTAGAGTTCAGTAGAAACTTGAAGTGTATGTACACATGTGTGCGTTGTCTAAGTAGCCACTGCACTTTATTGCATAAATAAATGCAATGAGGATCATTAGCTTAGTGTTTTTTTACTTATACAGTACAGTGATGACGACGAAATCACTGGAGTGACACAAGGTGATAGACTTCGGGCCCTGAAAAGCAGAAGACAATCAAAATCAAACGCTGTACCCCTCACGTGAGTCTGGGTTCCTTTGCTGTGGTTGATCATGTTTACCAGTGTGTATGGGGTCCATTGTGAGTCCAAGATGTTTCTTCATAGCTGCATGCCCATCACACTGTTTTGTAAATGGTTACCTATGTTGTTTAAAATCTAGGGGTGCTTGTCTGGGAAGTGCTCAGCCATTCACTAATCTGTGTCCTGTTGTCATAACCTCAGGAGCCATTATAGGTAGAAAAGCAGTATTAGGAAAGCTTTTTCTACAGGGACGAACCAGTACCCAGGGGCATTCTACCTCCAAGCTACACCCCAGTCGTATTTTATTTTATTTTATTTATTTATTTATTTTTGAAACAGGGTCTCACTGAGTTGGTGAGGCTGGCCTCAAACCTATGATCCTCTTGTCCCAGCCTCCCAAGTACTAGGATTACAGGTGTGTGCCACCATGCCCTGCTAAAATGATAACTTTCTTTAAATTCACCACCATATTACACATCATCTGTTTTGATAAGGTAGAACGTAGTCAGTTGTGACATTGTTTGGGGGCAATAATGAACTGCTCTAAACTATATTTTGCATATTTTTTGTTTGGAGAATTATTTTCATATTATAGAAAGATTTAGCACAATAATTAGGAAATGTTATGGCTTGGGGTGTGTGTATGTCCATATACACCCTCTTGTGTCCACGTGTTAGTTTGGATTCAACTTTGTGGGACATTCAGGATTGTTAGATAAATATGGAAAACCAAAATATGGGACCGTTGTACTTTTTCTAGGCTTTTTTCTTTAGTAGGTGTCACTGTGTGTCACGGACCCCTTCCTTTGGTGACCTCCCTTTCACTGTGGGGGCACCACATTTCCAACCTTTTTCATGGGGAAGGACTAATGGAGATAAGTCAGTTTACATACATATCTTGTAATGTGGTAAGGAATTGATAATATAACAAATCATTTACATTGTCAGAGAATAGACTTTCTTCTTAATTAAAAGTGGTTCTAGCTGGGCGTGGTGGCGCACACCTGTAATCCCAGTCAGTACTTGGGAGGCGGAGACAGAAGGATCACAGGTTCAAGGCCAGCCTCAGCAACTTAGCAAGATCTGGTTTCCAAATAAAAAATAAAATAGGGCTGGGAGTGTAGCTCAGAGGTAGAGGGCCCTGGGTCCCATCCTTGATACTAAATTAAATAAATAAATAAATAAATAGTTCTTAGTGGTGTCTCCTCATAATTTAAAGTTTTAAAATAGAATGACACAGAAGACATGGGTTGCTCCCCTGGGAGGTTCTTAACCCAAAGCAAAGCAAAGAATCATGTTTCCAGTATAAAGTGCTTTGTGACTACAGGGCGTCGATGTTGATTTCAAGCATTTATGAAGAATTCTCTTTGTAGCTTAGTAGTGCTTCAATCAATGAGACATATAAGTACATTGTATAATATACTTTTAACTTCAAATGCCATTTTGTTTTTAATTTAATTTTTTTTAATGGGCTCTCAGTGTTTTTTTCCACGCTGACCTTGGCTCAAGCAGCCCTCCTGCCTCTGCCTCCCAAGTAGCTGGGACTGCAGGCACTACAAGCACATGCCCAGCTTGTTAAAGTTTTTATCTGAGGTTTTAATGGTTTCTTATTTAGGGAATAGTCATCCTGAACCTAATTCTAGGCATGATGGAAGAAGATAGGTAGTGACTTCACTGTGCATTTGAGTTACCTGGGAACTTAGGGAAACGCGCTAGTGTAAGGTTGGTGGGGAAGGGCTGGGGTCTGTGTGTGGTGTTTCTAGCAAGCTTCCCCATGTTGCAAGTGCTATGTTGTTGGTCCCGGGACGACTCTCTGAATTGCAAGCCCTAGAAAATCAGTGCTCTTGTGGGTTGCTTTTAGCTGGGCCCATTTTTTTACTTTGTTTTTAAGAATCTGCATTGACATTACTAGGTTCTTGCCCTCTGTCAAGAGTCAGGTTAGGATTCAGGGGATGCAAACGCTTGGTCAAAAGTTCTTGTTAAATAGGGCCCACAGAGCTGGGCATGGTGTCGCACACTTGTAATCCCAGTACTTGGGAGGCTGAGACCTGAGGATCTGGGTTCACAGCCAGCGTCAGCTACTTAGTGAGGCCCTCTGCAACTTAGTGAGACCCTGTTTCAAAATAAAGAATAAAAAATGGGGCTGGGAGTGTAGCTCAGAGGTAGAATGCCCCTGGGTTCAATCCCCAGTACCGAAATAAATAAATAAACAAATAAATAAATAGGGCCTGTAGGAAATTTTCTTTACCCTCTCCAGTACCCTTGGGTATATGTTTTCTAGAGCTAAAATCACATAGTGCTCATTTCTGGGAAAGTTTAGATTCCAAAATTCATAGCTAATAGGTTTATGGTAATATAAAAGAAAACAAATGCAGATTAAAACTTTAAGTAGCCTTAGAACAAGCAGATTACCCTGGATGTTACTCCATTCACCAGGATGTGTGACAATCCCTGGGATAGAAGTCCAGTGTGATGGTAATGGCTTAATGAAAGTACCTGGAGGGCTGGGGTGAGCACCTGCCTGTGTGTAGGAAGCCCCGAGTTAGATCCCCAGCACCGAAGAGAAAGAAGGAACTAGAAAAGACTTGGGGAAGAGGGACCAGCTTCTGTGCTACCATTGTTCAGTTTTCTAGTTATACCCCACCACCTCTTGTCATAAATTAAAACCAGGTAAGTAAAAACAACAGCAACCAAAAGAGGTGGCTGGGGATTCCCTTTTTTTATTGTAATCGTAAAAATAGAATAGTCCCCAAACTGCCCTCCTCCCGCCCACATACACAGTTAACAAGTTTTTAGGCCACAATTTTAAAGAAGAAAGCACAATTTTAAAGAAGAAAGCAAATGTTCAAGTTTTTCTAATCTCTTCATTAGTCTAAAGACCATGGAGGCTTTTTGATGAGTCACAGAAAATCCCCTTCCTGGTCCTTTACAGCATTTTGGTGATCCCCGCCTTGCTCTTCCAAACCCTCTTTGCTATTAAAGCATCTCTCGCTCTTATTTGTGGCTCTGTTGGCCCTAGGAGAGGAAGTCAGTTGGAGGTTACCTTTCTTTCCCTGCCAAGTCTTTGTTGGTATTTTAGAAATAAAAGGCCCCTGAGAGAGAGTGTTCCAAGAGTTGAGAAATCTAAATTCAAATCCCGCCTCCCCACTCAGCCTATTACTGTGGGTGAGTTATTTTGCCTGGATATTGGTACTTAGTCATATGAAAACACCTGTGAGAAGGAAAGTTAGTGAGAGATATATATGTACTTGTGATTCCTAGGGGAAAGTTAAGACACAGCGAATACTATTCCAGTGATTGGTTTCTCCTTTATAAATGGCCAATATTGGGGAGAAGTTGAGGTTGCTAGAAATTATAAAATAGCCCTTTCCTCAGCCTGTCTGATCTGACTTCCGTGAAGACAGTAAATCATGTAGCACCAGATGTTGATCTGATCTTCAGGACTCGATGGCAAGTATATCATTGTGGTAAACTGACTTGGTAGGTTTTATCACCAGCCATGCTACCTATCTTTGTATGTGCTGCTCGGTTTGTCAGGGCTAAATGACACGACTTTAAGATAGCAGTTCACTGGCTGCAAATGAAGGTTGGGATAGGTAGAGCATTGTCTAGTGTCCCTCGGCTATTCTGTATATGTATTCATTTATTATTATTAACATATTCTTAATATATTATTGCTAGATTTGTTACTTTGCAGGAAGATGAACTGAGATGATGTAAGTATGATTTGTGGTTTTACTTCAGGTCCACCCTTGACTAGGATACCTTTCCACAGAATCTTTATGACCATAGACTGACAATGACAAGGTCAAGGGCAGAGGGGACATGGTAAGCTAAGTCGGCCACTCCCACCTAGGTCAGCCCAGTGCTTTGCACACAGCGCATGCTCAGCAGAGCCTTTTGTATCTGGTCACAGAGGTGTCTCAGCAACCATTTTCAAGTGCTGTCCGTGGAAGGAGCTACTGCCCTCCAGATCCCAGGAGGTTTCCTTCTGCACTGGTGGAACCCAGCCCTGTACAGTAAGAAACATCAGGCCCAAAGCCAACTTGGATTGCATGAGGAAAACACCTAAGCAAAAATATGTAGTTGGACTATATAAGTGAAATTTGTTGTACCAAGTTGAATGCATATCTATAATCCATGTTGCCCAAGAGTGCCATTCACCTAAACTCCTGGACGATTTAGGAGTTGTAGCTCATTTCTGTTTCATTCATAATTGTGCTTCCTGTGATCTTGTTAAATAGTGTAGGGTTCCCCATGCCCCGTGGTTTGGTTTATTTTTTGTATATACATATTTGTGCATTTTATCTATGACCAATTTCATTAACTATGACCCATTTCAATATTATAAAGTGAGTAACATGGGCAGTTATCCAACTAGACATTGAGCCTAACGTTTGTTCCCAAGAGTCAAATCTTTTTCAACTGAAGATAGCATTTTTCTCAACATAAAATGTCAAAGCACCATCCTTATTTCCCTTCCCTTTGCATCCCAGTTGCTGTTCTGGGCTTTTTAGGGTGTCTAAAATTCACACATGGCTTAATGTATTTATTTATTTGTTTATTTATTACGTTATTTATTTTGGCTTCCCAATTTGAACACCTGTTCTTTCCCCTTCGCCCCTTTCCAGATGCCCCCTAGCTGTGCTGACCTCTGCACTGTGTAGTGTTGTCATCTGGTGGATTGTGTGTGACTACATTCTTCCCATCCTGCTGTTCTGTCTCGATGGTTTCAGAACACAGTAGCCATCAGGACCTTTGACAGATAGCTGCTGTGTAAGTCCCCGTTCCATTCCTCTACTGCGCCCCCTTCTGGCGTCCAGGCGGTCCTCACCGTGCATGTTTCTCTCCTTGTCGGCCCTCCTGGCTTTGTTGCTTGCTTATTTTCAAAGGTTCTTTCTCTGAATCTTTTCAATGAATGGGATGGTGGCAGGGAGGGAGGGCCTCACTGTTCCTTTCATACCAGGGATATTAAAAGTTACGCATTTTGTTTATAAGTTGCATTTAACTCTTAACAGATATTTTGAAATAGCCATTATAAATAAAGACACCGAAACAGTGTCTGTTTCCTATCAAAAATGTTTATTTAGTTTGTGATACTTGGGGTGGTTTTCTTACAGTCAGTTAGCTGTACAGCTGTCCTTTAGCTTTCTAGATCTTGAGTATGTCCTCTCCAATATAGCAAAAAAAAATTTTTTTTTCTCCTACTGATTTTCTTTTAGTAACAATTTGGGTTTGTAGCCTTAAGGTCTAGTGAAGATTGTGTCCTGGTTTCTCTCATCAGACAGCAGCTCTCTCAGAAGTCTTCTGTCTTTAGTGTGCAGAATTATTTCCTCTTATTTCCTTTCCTCCTCTGTAGGGAATACAGTAAGTATAGTTGTTAAGCTTTGATATTAAATGAACCTAAGAAACAAAGAAGACGGGTGTGTGTTTATGTTTGTGCATTTCTACTTGACAGTCTCCTTTCCCAAAAATAACCAGAATGTCTTTATTAGGTTAATATAGACAAGCTTGTATTCTCTTGAGATCTTTAATCCTTGAAACGATTATCTTAACAGTGAAGACACTTCTTTTCCACAGAAGAATGGGGCCAGTTAAGACCACAGAGAGAGGATGTGTTCTAGACACCCAGGCTCACCAACCGCCCTCTTGCCTCTTGCTGCGTTCTTTATGTTCCAAAACTTTTCTTTCACTCATATTTCGAAAATGTCTTTTCTTCTCCCAACTTGGACTTGGAAATTACAAAAGAATGCAGAAGTTCCTTCTAGGATCTCTTCCAAAGTAAAATTCCATTGCAACTCACTCTGATACTTTGTGGTTGCAGAGTGTTTTCATATGTTTAAGAAAGACTGAAAAATGAAACAGATTCCACTCTTCAAAATTAAAAGAAAACCTACTTAACACATTCATATTTATGGCATTTTCTTGAACATCTTATTCAAACAAACTATGGTCATATATTCACATGTGCATATTTCTGACACCGATTAATCTTTTAGGGATATTTTCCTTTACTTCTCTTAAGCTTCGAGTTGTCCATATTCTACGAGTACCATGCGCCACAGAGATTTATTTTCTTCTCAGACTATTGCAAGTGGCAAAGATGTTCTCAATGGGTGGAGTTGATGCTAATTATACTTAGACACTTCATTCCCAGGGTAAGTTTAAAAACTCATGTGTTTGTCAGGCTCTTTCATTGTCAGTGTTCTCTGTAAGTTACAGAACCTCTCCTGCTGTTACTGATATATGCCATTATCATTCAAGACATAAGCAGAGTATTCGGTTTAGCCCACCTGTTGATTTAGAATGTACGGAAGCAGAGTGATTTTGACAGGTATAATCTCTGTAGTCACCATTACTTTTTCTCGAAGAGGCTGTGATTCGTAAGGTTGACCCCTCACGGCACCATCACTCTCGCTCATCTCTGGGCAGATGAAGGAGCATCGCCTGGTAGGTCGTCGGTGTTGAGAAGCCCCATCCTGGAGTATTGCACTAGAACACTTCACGTTCCCATGTCAGACTCCGGTGGCAGAAAGATGGCTCTGGGGGTTGTAGGCCTTGGGGCTGTTGTTCCGAAAGCTCCCGTGTATCGGTGCTTCCCATGTAAACAGTACACAGCCACCCTGCTGGATTTTCTTGGAATTGGACATTCGTGCATTTTGCGGCTTGACAGGTGTGAGATGCCTAACTTTTCAGTTTTCCCCTTTTCTGTGAGCCTCGCGTTGCGCGTATCGCTGTATCCAAAATCTGAGAGGACTGAGGCTCCAGAGATACTGGGAAAGAAGAGTGAACTATGGCCCAGGCAAGAAATCAGTAGGACTGAGGGATCTGTCAGGTAGAATGGGAAGGAGAAAAATCCATCAGCTGAATATTGCTCAGAAGATGCCGTATGAGAGGCCATGGGGAGGTGGAAGGAAGGCGGCGAGTGCCAGTCCTCCTGGCAGAGGGAGTGCTCTCTGCCCTCCACCACGTGCCTTCCCAGCGAGCACTGCTTCTAGGTAGTCACTGGTGGTGTCAGTGTAGTTGCTGGGGTTTTTCACCTACTTGAGTCATAACCTATAAATCAACCGTTCTGCTATCAGTACAAATCATGAATCTTCACTGGTATGATTAATGCATCTGATTTCTGTCATTCTCTTAGTTTCAAAGTTCCACAGAAAGGATTAGCTACTCATATCACTATATTATTTCACATTCATTTACACTAATTTTATAGAGAAATAAGTACTTTATTTATTTATTTATTTATTTATTTATTTATTTATTTATGTGTGTGCTGCTGGGGATTAAACCCAGGGGCATTCTACCTCCAACCTATACCCCCAGCCCTATTTTATTTTTATTTTGAAACAGGGTCTCACTGGGTTGATGAGAGTCTCACTACTTGCTGAGGCTGTCCTCATACCTGTGATGCTCCTATCTCAGCCTCCCAAGTACTAGGTTTAAAAACGTGCACCACCATACCTGGCTGTAAGTACTTTTTAAAATACTCTAGGAAATAATGCTTGATGAAGCAGTAATTTCAGGTTTTGATTTTTTTTTTTTTTTTGCGGTACTGGCGATTGAACCCAGGGGCATTTTACCTCCGAGCTACACCCCCCAGCCCTATTTTTTATTCTTTATTTTGAAACAGGGTCTCACTAAGTTGCACAGGGCCTCGCTAAGTAGCTGAGGCTGGCTGCAAACCCAAATCCTCCGGTCTCAGCCTCCCAAGTACTGGGATTACAAGCGTGCGCCACCATGCCCAGCCTGAACTGTATTTAAACATTTCAGTAAGAGTTAATTTTAGCAATCAGGACTCAGAGTTCCTAAGCAGGTAATGTATTAGCTCTTGTTTTTTCTTCATATTAATAATTTTACAATATAAAAATTAGTTTGCAGCCAGGCAAGGTGGCACATGCCTATAATCCCAGTACTTGGGAGGCTGAGACAAGAGGATCCTGGCTTCAGGACCAGCCTCAGTAATTTAGCAAGGCTCTCAGCAACCTAGTGAGACCCTCTTTCAAAACAAAAACTTAAAAGGACTGGGGGGTATAGTTCAGAGCTAGAATGCTCCTGGGTTCAATCTCTAATACCAAGAAGAGAAAGAAAGTTAATTTATACTTTGGGCCATCAGTGGCCTCAAATTATTTGAAAAAGTAGATGTGAAATCTCAGAAAAAGCCAGCAGGAGTCTCCTTTTCTCCCTTTGTAAAGGAGCAGCTGAGGGGGATCAAGGAGTGCTGTGGCTGCCCCGGCACTGGCTGAGGCTTCAGATTTGAATGCAGGGCCTCCTGCTGCTAGGGAAGTGCTCCACCAATGTGCTCCATCCCCAGCTGGCCTTGAGCTGGTAGTCCTCCCAACTCAGCTCCCTCACCCCCAGTAGCTGGGATTACAGGCATAAGCCACCACACCTGGCTTGTTTTGTTTTTCTTTGTTTTATGCAATAATCTAGGTTCAGATCCTTTACAGAGACAAATATTTCCTCCTCACTTTTATTTTCTTTTGTGGAACTGGGGATTGAACCCAGGGGCATTCTACCTCCGAGCTCCACCCCCAGCCCTACTTTTTATTCTTTATTTTGAAACAGGGTCTCACTGAGTTGCGGAAGGCCTCACTAAGTAGCTGAGGCTGGCCGCGAACCTGCGATCCTCCTGTCTCAGCCTCCCAAGTACTGGGATTACAAGTGTGCGCCACCACACCCGACTTTTCCTCCTCACTTTTTATAATCAGGAAGAATTTTTAGCAGTTGGATAGGAGGAATAACTTCGAACAGTCTATAGCTCAGTACAGGATAACCATGGTTGACAATTGATATTTCAAAATAAAGAGAGAGATTTCAAATGTTCTCAACACTAAGAAATGATACACGTCTGAGGTTATGGATCGGCCAGCTACCCTGATCTGATCATTATGTATTGAAATGTCACACCGTACCCCATAAATATGTACAATTATTGTGTGTGTATTAAAAATTTTAAATCATTTTTAAAGAACTTTTTAATAAGTCCTTCTTCTCAGGAGTAGAATTCATAAACCACAGGGCAGTTGCTGCCTTCTTGAATCCTACAACTACTGCGTATACCGTTTCTGTTCTGTTAGGACATTCAGTATTTCAGGCAACCAAACTTAATGAGCATTGAGGAATCATGCATTGGCTAATTTATCCAGGATCAGATTCCCTGCGTGAGATTGAGGGCTCCTTTCCTAGGGCTTTCAGAAATCCTGTATGACAAAGGGCAACTACTGGGATAGCAGCCTCCCACCCTCCACAGGCCTCCTCCTCGCCACACAGCTTGTCTCTGCTGGTTCAGGAAAACCTGCTGAGTGATGAGATGCGCTGCATGTACTTAGAGAGACCCTGTTTCAAAATAAAAAATAAAATAGGGCTGGGAGTGTAGCTTGGAGGTAGAATGCCCCTGGGTTCAATCCCCAACACTACATACAGAAAAAAAGCATTGCATGTGTTTTGTTTGGGGTAATCTTATTATTATAAGAGATTATTAATCTTGAAGACATGACAGAGGCCCGGGAGGCAGGACCGCTCCTTAGTTGTAATGGCTTCTGTTTACTCTTGTGAGCTGGGTTCTTGCTGGTTGTCGTTGGTTTTCTCACCTTTATGCCTGAGTATGAGAGGAGAAAGCTTTGCTAAGCCAGTGCTTTCTCTTTCAGATAAGTAAATGTTGATCATATAAATGAGTGTATGTGCAGTTGGGTTTGTCAGTGACTAACTTTTGAAGACTTGCTTTCAAATCTTGGTGTTTTCTGCTATTGTCCCCATGACAATGTAAGGAGGTGAAAAGCCCAGCACCTCCACTAGCAAGAAGGGCTCTGTGTGGACCCCGCGGGGCTCTTCATGATGGATGCATTTGCCTCCGGGGCATTGTGCCGTCACAGGAAGGTTCTTAGAGTTTAGTTAAGGCAAGTTTCACAACATTTAAGTGATTTCACTTTAATGGTACTTGGAGTTTAATAAGTAGTTGTATTCTAGACAAAACTCAGTTTGCTTTAATATCGTCTAAATGTTTGAAATGTTATGTAAAATCAGATTTTTTTATTTATTACATATGCTTTCAGCACTGACTAGTGAATATTGTGGAGCTACTTCCTAAATTTGTATTCATATCTTTTAGAATTTTGGGTTTGTGACTCATTTTCATGACTGGAAATCTTAAGTCTGTTTATAAAGATTTGACCGATGGATTTCTTTGGTGTGGGAAGTGCTTATAATTCCAGACCATTCGTTTTCCAAAAGCAAAGTACGCTGGTTATCTTTGTGTAACCTTCAAAGGAAAATGAGATGCTTAATTTCAAAAAGCCTTGATGTTAAAATGCATTTTCAGAGTTTTTTGTTTTGGGGGTTTTTTTGGCAATTGTGTTTATGGAAATTTCTATTGGTTCTCAAAATAATTTGCACTAAAGTGCAAAAATGCCTTCCTCTACCAAGTATTTGAAAGTTGTTTCAGTGAATATAATCTTATTTTTTTCCAACTGTTTTCAGAGTAATTCTTCAGTCGAGTGTTCAGAGCTGTAAAACGTCTGAACCTAACATTTCTGGCAGTGCAGGCATTACTAAAAGAACCACCAGATCTGCTTCGAGGAAAAGCAGTTTTAAAAGGTGAGAAAAGAATCCAGTTCTCCTGAAAAGTTCCAGGCATCTGTTTCCAGTTTAAATGTTTAGACCCTACTTCTGGAGATTGACATGAAGATAGGAGAAAGTAGAGTCCCTATGATGGGAAATAATCAATATAATGTCTTTTACTTGTTCATCATCTACAAAAATCTAAACTGTTTTGAGTGTTGGCTTTCATTTTATTTTGTCGTTCAGAGGCAGTTCTCAGCACTGGAAGTGTGATCTGTGGGTCATGATGTGGAAAAGTTGAGAATGTTCTTACAGTGTTTTAAATTAAGAATTTCCAAAGCTCTGTGTCAGGGCTTGGAGGAAACCTTTCTGTCTACACATTAGATACAGCATAATTGTTGGAGATCAGCTGCAACGAGGGTGATATAGTCGGGTCACGAGCAGTACTAGTCAGGTGGGATCCTGCTTGGCCGGGAGATGCTTGCCTCCAGCCACAGTCTACGCCCAGTGCTGCTGCCGCTGCCACTCTATCCCAGGGTTTGTCACTTCCTTCACTGAGTACAGGCTCTGACAAGAAAGTGGACGTTCCCTGAGACCAAACCAGTGACTCCCTCTGGTCTCTGCAGATTTGCCGTGAGTCAAAGGCAGGCGCTTCATTTTTATAGGATTCGGGAAACAGGTCCTTTCCAAGAGCAGAGTGGGTGATTCAGTGACTGTTGTCTCGAGCGTGGCAGGCAGGCGCCCGGTCGTGTTCATGCATCATTGTCTGGTGTTGGCAACTTGTGCAGTCCTGATTTGGGGCTTGTGGTAAAATGGGTCTCTTGTAATAGATAAGTGGCCTGAAGATCTTCAGAACCAGACTTGAAAATGCCCTCCACAATTTTCCTGAATGCTTTCTCACTCCTGCCCTGCATGTTGGAGGTGTGGGGCTTGTATTGAGTCAGTCCCTGGGACTTCCCATAAGCCGCCACTGCTTGTCCTGAGAACTCCGCCTACTTGGCGGGTTTTGTTTTTTTTTTCGGTATCAAAGATTGAACCCAGGGGCGTTCTACCTCCGAGCTACACCCCCGGCCCTATTTTTTTATACTTTATTTTGAAACCAGGTCTCACGAAGTTGTGGAGGGCCTCACTAAGTAGCTGAGGCTGGCCGCGAACCCGGATCCTCCGGTCTCCGCCTCTCAAGTACTGGGATTACAAGCGTGCACCACCACACCTGGCACCTAGTTGGCGTTTTAAAGAATGGTTCAATTCTTACATTTTCCTGTTGCTGATTATTTTGTCTTTTCTTTTTGGTGGTACTGAGGATTGAGCCTAGGGGCATTCTACCTCCAAACTACACCCCCAGCCCTTTCTGAAAATTATTTTTAGTTTTGAAACAGTGTCTCATAAATTACAGCATGGGGCCTCAAACCTGCAATCCTGTCTCAGCCTCCCAAGTACTGGGATTACAGACATGTGCCATTCTGCCTGGCTCTTTTGTAAAATTTTTGGTTTTGGTGTTGGGGGTTGAACCCAGGGACATTCTACAACCCCGGCCGTATTTTATTTTTTATTTTGGGTTTTGTTTTTTTTTTTTGCGGTACTGGGGATGGAACCCAGGGGCATTCTACCTCCGAGCTACACCCCCAGCCCTATTTTTTTTTTTTATTCTTTATTTTGAAACAGGGTCTCAGCAAGTTACGGAGGGCCTCACTAAGTAGCTGAGGCTGGTTGAGAACCCGGATCCTCTGGTCTCAGCCAACCAAGTACTGGGATTACAAATGTGCGCCACCACACCCGGCTTATTTTATTTTTTTTGAGGGGATTGTTTTTTGTTTTTTGTTTTTTGTTTTTGCGGTACTGGGGATCGAACCCAGGGGCATTCTACCTCCCAGCCCTATTTTTTATTCTTTATTTTGAAACAGGGTCTGACTAAATTGTGGAGGGCCTCACTAAGTAGCTGAGGCTAGCCGTGAACCTGTGATCCTCCTGTCTCAGCCTCCCAAGTACTGGGATTACAAGTGTGCACCACCACGCCTGGCTCCCGAATCATGTTTTTAAAGAAAATGTAATGACTAGATCATTAAACTTACTGTTTCTGAAGCAATTAAGTAAAAAGAGCCTACACATAGAAATTCTGAGGTATTACTCAAATTTTATAAATGTATATTATGCTATATATAAAATATATAACTATATAAATATTCACAGTCATGGATTTTTGTGTATGTATAGAAATAAGACAAAGGAAAAAAATCTGCCATAACACAGGCATTCTTCCTTCTGGTTGGTAGAACACCTGGGGGTTTTTTCTTTTGTATCATTTTTCTTATTTCCCAACTTTCCTACAATAAATGGCAGGAAGGAAGAGTATTTTAACTCTTACACTTTTAGGTGAGTCAAACTGTTGAAGCTTAAAAGCTGGTGGTAGTGAAGCTCGACACGCTTTCAGCGGACACGTTCTCTTGTAGGTGTGAGTGCTCAGGCTTCCACTACCGTCTAGCGTGTCTTTACGTTTAATCTGCCTCCTCGGATCGCGCTTTTTCAGGTTACAGAGGGGTAGAGTCCAGGAGCCCAGCCCCAGCTCGCCGAGCGCTACCTTGCTTTGTTCCTTTGAGGAGGGTTGACCGCGTTTCTGTCTAGTCTTACTGCTTTTTCCTTTCCCTGGAGTGACCCACACTTGTGCCTCTCTGGAGAGAGGGCTTCTGATTGCAATGAGCATTGGCCTGGGGGCCCTGGATGGGATGCTTTGAGGGTTCTAAAGTAGATTTCAGACTGATCAAGCCGGGCCGAAAGGCAAACTGGCCTAAAGCAGTTTCCAGAAATTTGGGGGCAGTGCTGAAAACGAGAAAGACTTCTTTTAAATTCTGAAATGGATTTTTGGAGATGATTTGGAGAGAAGTAAAACAGTAAGAATTAAGTGGGTTTTACAGTTCCCTGACCACCTTCCTCTGTGTGGGTTTTGGGGGTTTTGGCCTATGTTCATGTCACCTTAACTGTCATTCACCTGCAGCTTAAAAAAGGACAGATAGATTGTGTACAATGCCCTACCATCTGCTCCTAGGAGAAATGAAAACCAGAAACAGTCCAGGTGTAGCTGGAGCTTTTGTCCTACTAAATATTATTCATTTTGATTGGAGGGTAATGAAGGAATTAACATACTGGTGCATAATCTGACTTGGGGGAGAAAGAGTATGAGCTAAGATGATTGAGTAATGCTAAAGTGCTGAATTGAAATCTTTTCTTTAAACAGCAGTACAAAAAAATAAAAAATAGGACACCTTTCCCATGTACATTGATCCATGCTTTCAAGATGCCGGGCTTGCGGTCCGCTTGGCCACGCGTTTGGAAGGCCTTCTCTGCTGCAGGTCATCGCCTTCTGGGCTGCGCAGGAGCCTGACTCTTCATCCACACATTCTCATTTGTTCTTCGAGGCTTCCAGGATGAAGACCCACCTCACCTCACTTTGCATTTAGTTGGCTTCTTTGATTTTGCCTGAGGGGCTCTTCGATCTTGGAGAACTTTTTCCCCAAACCTGTTAAAAAAGCAGTTACCGGGCAAGGGGGCAGGGACAGGAATGTTGTCCTATGTATTTGTTGTTGGGAAAGAAACGCTGACCTGTTTCTCATGGGAGTCGATCGTTCTGTCGTGTGTCCATTTGGACGTGAGCCTACCCTAAGTTGTAGGACACTGCCACGGTTCAGGCACAGCAGACATGGAAGGTGACCAAGAGGGCTAGCTGGCCTGGGTGCTAGGGAGGCCCTGTGTGTCACCTCATTTCGTTTCTCAAGTCCAGAGTGAAATTCATGGGCTTCTCTAGCTCCCACTTCCTTTCTATTAAGTCCATTTTAACAGAAGTTTCTCCTTTAAGAATTAATGAATCCAGTGAATATTGGCTAAATCAAATCGGCCTGGTTTTCAGTGTTCTCACGCTACCTCTCCCGGGAGCTCTCAGTCGCGTCCTCACGCCTCTAGTGGAGAACTGGCAGCCTCCACGTTTGCTAACACTCGCTTCAATTTGTGTCTTTATACAGCCCGCCACTGAGTGCATGTTTCTGGAAGCTTCTGCTCTTTCTTTTGTGCAGTTTTTTATTATTATTTATCCCATTCTTGAAGAAACCTCTCATACACAAGTGACTTTTTTTTATTCCAAATTGCATCTTGGAACCATTGCTGTGTGGCTGCTTGTCCCTGTCGCAGGGATAGGGGTGCTCAGGTTCCTTTTTCAGCCTCCACAACCACAAGTGTTTTTTTTTATGAGCACTGCAGCAGGGAGTAGCTGCATTTGCTTCTTTTGACTTTTTAAGTCCTTTTTGCCAAGCTCACCGCCATCGTGCCTGGCCTTGACTCTGAGTCTTGACTCTTTGTCTTGGATCTTGTTCCGTTGCCCCTGAACTCGCAGTTGTGTTCCTGCCATTATCTCCAAACACGTCCCTCAGCGTAGAAGCCCCAGGATGCTGTCTCTGTTCTGTTTTTAAATGCTGGATCCCTCTGATCGTTTAAATATTAATTGACATCCCTTTGGAATTCCAGATATTTTTCCACTTAGCTCTACCAGGTGACCTGGGCCTTTTGACTCAGTCCTCTGTGGGGTCTCTGGAAACTAAGTGAGCAGTTCAAGCCTTTCCTGGTGAGCAGCGTCCTCGTCCAGTGCAGGTCTCCTAGAGATTCAGTGGTTTTTCTCACTTTGACTTTTGTTTTTCTCTGTGAGTTGCTGTTGAGTTGGAAGTGTGAGGGAATGCTGGGGAGGGAAGGAAGGAAGGAGGCGAGGGAGAGTCAGGGTTGATCACGGAGGAGCAGGACAGGGTCATTGGGTGCTTGGGCCCTGCAGTCACTTCCCGGACGTGCTGGTGTGCGAGGAAGGTGGGGCCGGAGGACCTGGAAACTGGTTGCGGTGCTGGAGCTTTTTCTGTGAGCAGGTTCTGGCTTTCGAATCATCCAGTAACCCTTCTTTATCTTTTCCTTCTTCCCACTTTCCCACAGCCTGGTTCCTCGGAGGGAGAGAAAGAGAAGGAGTGCTTTGCCGCAAATGCCCTTGACGGCATTATGGTATTCTGATTGCTCTGCCGCCCTTGCCCACCCATCTTTGTTATTTCTATTTATTTCTATTGTTTTATTTTATTTTTCTTTTATTTTTTGCAGAATCGAAACTTTTTCTGCCCTGCTTTCTCTCCTGTTTGTCTTTACTTTATGGTTGATACTGTACTGTCTTCTCCAAAGTATTTGTCATTTAAACATTATCTGAAGTATGTACTTTTTCGCATGTCAGTATTTTTATTATGTTACCTTCCTTGTCTTTGAAAACTTCCTCTGGGACACTTCAAAACCTTCACGGTATAATCTTTTTTTTTTTCTCTCTCTCCTCAGTCCCTCCATTTCAAGGACTAAAACGGTCTTGCGTTAAGTAAAAACCTATGACCAGAACTGAAGGAGGACTCTGGGAACAGAAAACCCCGACAGGACTTAGCACATTATTTGAGAACAAAACAAAATTGCAAAAGCCTTAGTTGCTTTCCACCTAAGAAATTCATTCAAAGAAGAAAATGCCCACTGGAGTTTCAGTAACGCACTGAGTCTGGTGTGATGTGAAGGGCCCACCTCTCCTTTTATAGAATCGTCTCAAGTTGAACAACAAAAACACTGTCGTAAAACGTAGTCTCAGGTGTAGCTCTCCGGCCCTCTGCAGTCCAGAGCGCTGACTCTTCGTGCGGTGCCTGTGATGGCAATCATGTTCAAGGTCGGCCTGCAGAGGAGCGCAGGAGCTGATGGCAAATTTTTACGTATTTATTTTCTGTTCACCCTGTGACCCTGGGTTGAAGTGTGTAGAGATAAAACAGGCATTACGGAAATGATAACTACGTGGGATACTGTTTAGTTCATCATCCTCACTCCCCTCTGTAATGCTGTGGTCACGTTCACTCTGAAGTACCCAAGCTGCTTGTCTTCCGCCAAAGAGTGCTTTATTAACAAGAATCTGAGAGCCACGTTCAAACACTGTTGCATGTCTCAATGCCAAGTGGCACTTTGGTCACCGAAAACTTGCCAGAGAATATTAATGGAAGCTTTAAAAGACTCAGGAGGATGAACCGCTCCAGAGTTGGAAGATTATTGCAAGTCCTTTTTTTTTTCTTTTTCTGTCATTTAGGGACTGAAGAATTGTAAGGCTGTGCATTGGGTTGCCCAATTATACAAAGTAAAATCTTCTTTCCTTCCATGATGGAAAAAAACAAACCAGGCACAGTAGTGCACAGCTGTAATCCTACTACTTGAGAGGCTGAGACAGGAGGATCCCAGGTTCAAGGCCAACCTCAGCAACTTAGTGAGACCCTCAGCAAGTTAATGAGACCCTGTTTCAAAATAAAAAGGGTTGGAGGTTAGCTTGGCAGTAGAACACCATGGGTTCAATCCTGAGTACCACCAAAAAACAAAACAAAAAAAACCCACCACACTTAATTTTTTACTGGAAACAGCATCCCAAATAATGGTGGCTTTAAAAACAAAAATGTTAACACTTTTTAAGAGTGTTTCTCTGTAATGCTGTGGGTTTCTGTGTGATGAGCCTGACCGCTCACACATGCTTGGCTTCGGTGACAGTTCCTTGCGTCTGGAGTTCACAGTAGAGACCTCACTGTTGCCTTGGGGTAGGGAACACACCTATAACTACAGAGTGCCTTCTCCCAGCCCTCCTGGAACACAGCAGAGGCTGTGACTTAGAGCAATCACAAAAGCATTTTATCTGCTGCTAACACACACACACACACACACACACACACACACACACACACGGCCATAATTAAAGAATATTTTGGAGTCAGTCAACTGGGTTACCTCCATCATAAGAAGTGAATGGCTTTACTTACCGGTCACCAGTTTTTGCCTGTCCTAGTTAGGAGATGAGGGCGCAGTGTGGAAAGGCGGCAGAGGCAGACGCCTTCCGAGACCAGGTGAATGTATCAGGCGAGCAGGCAGTTTCTCTTCGAGAGCTGCCTCTTTGGCAGTTGAAATAGACAGGGTAAAGTCTGTTAACACAAAACGAATTGAAAGACAGTGGCTCCCCCAGTCCAGTGTGTCTGCCCGTGGAGTAGAGCGGCATGGCAGTCCTTGGCCCATCCCGGGGTGGGGGGATCACGCCAGCTTTTACACCCTGGGGACAAGATCACAAGAAAACGGTGGTTGTCTGACCCTGGAAACGAATAGGCATAAGATCTGGTGGGAGGAGGAACATTCCGTTTGCTGCACTGTGCTGGGAGGATACCAAAGTATTCAGACTGCACCCCGTGCATAAAGTACTGCACTCCCAGGGCAGCACTTCCTCCTACAGGCGGGCGTTAGAGGCCGTCCCCTCCCTAACCCCCAGCTGGTTGTGAAGACCGTGCTTGGTTTAGCTTTCCTTACACTGGAATAGGTAGGTACAAGTGCTGCCTGCCAAGGCTCATGCCGGCTTCTGACTCTCCTGGTTAGCAAGCTAGTGGGGGAAAGCCTTTGGCCTTCAATGGTAACCACAGTGCTTTTGTTTAATTCTATAAATTGCCTTTTTGTGTTGGCTCCTCAAATTTCCAGCCAAAATTGCTATCACCGTGGCTCTTGCTAAAACGCCCTGTGTGTAACTAGCCCACTGAAATTGGTCACAGGAAACTTGTGCTTCGGTGAAGACACATTCCTTCATGTGCCCAGGGGACAGGGGTCGTGCTTCCAACGGGTCTCATGGCAACACTAGCAAGCTTACTGGGGGCATCTTGAATCCAGGAAGGCTCTAGTGTGACTGATGGAACATGCTGCCTGCTAAGAATAAGAGTAAACTCCCCCTGGCCACCCACACACACCCGAAACCACAAAACACCCAGATTCTTCTGGGACTCTTTGAGTGTGATTGTAGAAGACCGTGTTACTGTGGAATATGAAAGCATTTGTCAGGTGGAGAGATTCCTTTAACTTAGGAGCCTTAAATAGCTTTGAAAGTATACCAAGACCACTTCTAATGGAATTAAAATTAGATAGGAATATGTATAGGTACCCTTGAAGCTTTCTGGGGACTCGGGTAAGAGTCCCAGGGAGGCTCCTCTAAGTGCAGACAGACCCTGGGGTATGATGCCGAGGGCAAGCCGAGCTCCTGCAGGGCTGCAAGGCCGAGGGTGGCCGGTGAGCGGCCCTCTTGAGGCGCCCTGGCTGTCCAGTGCTGCTGCCCAGTCACGTGCTGCTCTGCTTGTCTCCAGAACCTCTTAATTCTAAACCTGAGCCCTTAACCTGGCCCACACCTGCTTCCTTCCCCACCTGCCCTTGCCCTGGGCTGGTTTCTACCTCTTGGCTTGGCCCGGACAGGTCTTACAGGCATTCCCAAGCATTCTCTTAAGTAAGGCCAAGGTGTTTGCTCCAGAGAAGGGTTGGGTCAGGCAAGCCCCGCAGACCTGCGGTTTCTGGGCACCCTTTGCCAGGCGTGCCTCGTCTTCCTTCTGCACAAATCGCCATTGATGACAAATGAGCGCTAGATATTTGTTCCAGAAGTAGCTCAACTGCTTCTGTTAATTTCTTTAAAAAAAATTTTTTTACTGCATTTAAGAAAGCAGTGCTCATCAAAAAACAACCTTCAAACCCTTTACTTCTTGACTAGCTCTTCAACTGAAATGTCCTAGGGAAGCTAGCTGCTGCTCTTCCTTTTCGCCTAAATCTGAGTGTTGCTAAGTAAAAAATACTACAATGTGTTTAACAGACTGGACAACTCCTCCTATACTGTCTAGGAAATTACCTCCTTATTACCCAGTACAACTGTCAGCAGACACGTCCATCAGATTAGAGTACTGCAGTTTTATATTAATAATTTGCAGACTTTTATCTAACGTGCACTCATGTACAGATTATTATAAAAGTTTAAAAATGTAACTGATTAATCAGTATTTGATCATTGTCTTGTTTTTTTTATTAAAATGTATATTTCTAATCATATTTTTTAAAGCTGAGAGAACTGGTTGAATGTTTATTTTCTTGAAGGTATTTTTAAGATAAAGCTTCATAATGGTCTGTAAACCTTGCATATATATGTAGTTTGATACATATTGTTGCATTTGAAAATATTGTGTATTGTAACTTGTTTTTTACAAAATACTGAATAGTGGGAATTGTATAATTACCATCGTGTAATTAAAAAAGTATCAATCAAACAGTCTTCTGATTTTTTATCTTGACTTGAACATTCTGAGTTATGGTAGGTGTTGGTTAAAGTGTAAAGTGTAAAGTAGATGGAACTCCTCCTCCTTAGTTTGCCAGGGCCGCCAAAACAGAACACCACAGTCTGGGTGATTTAACAGAAACTCGATTCTCATGTCCTGAGGCCTTTCGCATCTTGGCTTGCAGGGTGTCGCCTCCTGCTGGGCTCACCTGGCCTTCCCTCTGCCTGCCCATCCCCAGTGTGTCTCTTGTGTCCTATCTTATAAGGACCCCATTCAGGTTGGATCAGGGCCCACTCCCAACTACCTCACTTGAACTACGTCTTCCAAGGTGTCTCCAGGTACAGTCAGATCCCAAGGCATGGGGAGTTAGGGCGAGTTTTGGGAACACAGGAGTAAGACTGAGCAGGGGGGCTCCTGCGATAGAGCGTCTGCGCGGGGCCTGTAGTTCGCAGACCGTGCCCTGGTTTTCATGCTTGGCTGGCTGTGCTGCCCTCCATGTCTGATGTTGCCTGGCCGTCAGCCTCCCAGCTGTCCCTTGCCTTCCCCTCCTGAGACCTGATGCCACAGCTCACATGTGTTGTGTCTAGGACTTAGCATCTTCTGCATTCTGCCTGGTTCCCCAAGGAGCCGGGCTCCACTTCCTACTGGAATACAAATCTTCAAAGTAAAAACATAGGAACCTGTCTTCCTGCCCCTCTCACCTCCTGCACATGGCTCCCCTGAGTGTGGCAGCCACAGGGTCTGCCCTCTGAAAAGCAATGGTCTCCCTACCCCTCCAAGGTGTCTCTGAGGCTATGGTGAGCATCGCGCTCTCCTATTGACCCCCTGAGGCTCAGGTTCTGCCTGGGCCACTCAGCTCAGAGTGTGTGAGTCCCGTGGAGGGCAGGCTTGGTGGCAGGGCCCCGGGCTGCTAGGTCAGATGAAACAGGAGGCATGTCTTCCAGGGCCATGCGGTGAGAGTGGCATGCAGCTGAGACCCCCAGCCTATTGAGTGCTGTGGCCATGCTGTGCACTGCCCATCCACCATGTGGACAATTTTCTAATCCCCTTGGTTTCTGCTTCTTAAGTAAAACAGGAATAAGAAGAATTCCTTAAGAAGTTTGAGAATTAAATGAAATAATATTATATGCAAAGTGCTTAATTTAAATGGTCGGGCACATAGTTTTGAATAAATTTATTTTGTTACACATTTTAGGTAATTGTAGATAATTAGGTAAAGACTATTTAATAGCAGATTTATGGTCCCTTGGGATCAATATTTTGGCACACAGTTCTATACACCCATAATGGTGCAAGCATTTTATTTATTCATTTATTTATTTATTTATTTATTTACTTTTGCTACTGGGGATTGAACCCAGGGACATTCTACCTCCGAGCTACACTCCCAGCCCATTTTTTATTTTGAAACGGTCTCACCCCCACCCCTGGTGCTGGGGACACGGGGCAGGAGAGCCCTGGGCCCTGCCCCTGGAGAACCCTTTCCCCCTGGCACTGGAGATGCGGGGCGGGTAAGCCCTCGGCCCCACCCCCAGAGAACCCCTCACCCCAGCACTGGGGATTCAGGGCAGGTGAGCCCTCGTTCCCTACCCCTGGGGAACTCCTCACCCCGGCGCTGGGGACGCGGGGCAGGTGAGCCCTTGGCCCCGCTCCCAGAGAACCCCTCCCCCCAGCACTGGGGACATGGGGCAGGTGAGCCCTTGGCCCTGCCCCTGGAGACCCTCCCCCGGCGCTGGGGATGCAGGGCGGGAGAGTCCTGGGCTCTGCCCCCGAAGACACCCCCGGCACTGGGGATGCAGGGCAGATGAGCCCCTGGCCCTGCCCCTGGAGACCCCTTTCCGGCGCTGGTGATGCAGGGCAGGTGAGCCCTTGGCATCGTCCCCAGAGACCCCCGGTGCTGGGGATGCAGGGCGGGTGAGCCCTTGGCACCGTCCCTGGAGACCCCCGGCACTGGGGACGCAGGGTGGGCAAGCCTTTTGCCCCGTCCCTGGAGAACCCCTTCATCCCATCCCCGGTGCTAGAGACGTGGGGCAGGTGAGCCCTCAGCCCCGCCCCCAGAGAACCCCTCACCCGGCACTGGGCACTGGGGACGTGGGGACGTGGGGAAGGGGAGCCCCCGGCCCCGCCCCATAGTACCATAGTGCTGAGGTCAGGGGAGTATAAGCCACGACCCTGCACAGGAGGGACCACAGACAAAGAGAGAAAACTCAGATGAGTGAAGATCAACTAACTTGGAGAGACGGGAGGAAAGGAGAGGGAAACAAACTGGAGCACAGGATGAACTTACACAAAGATATCAAAGTCAACTACTATGCTGAAAACGGGAAGGAGGGAGGGGGGAGGCAAAGGGGAGTGGGAACTGGGGAGGGCTAATTGACCAATGAGTGCATGTATACATCAACCACCCTGAAATCCTTCAAGATGTATGTTTGCAATGCACTAATAAAAAAAAAGAAACAGGGTCTCACAAAGTTGCTGAGGCTGGCCATGAACCTGCGTTCCTCCTGTCTCATCCTCCCAAGTACTGGCATTACAAGTGTGAGCCATGCCAGGCGTGGTGGCGCAAGCTTGTAATCCCAGTACTTTGGGAGGCGGAGACCAGAGGATCCTGGTTCGTGGCCAGCCTCAGCTGGCGCATGCGTGTGCGCGCACGAACTCTCTCTCTTCCTGTCTCTCTCTCTCTCCCTGTCTCTCTCTCTCGACTTAGTGAGGCCCTCCGCAACTTCGTGAGACCTGGTCTCAAAATAAAGTATTAAAAAATAGGGCCGGGGGCGTAGCGCGGAGGTAGAATGCCCCTGCGTTCAATCCCCGGTACCGCAAAAAAAAAAAGTGTGAGCCGCCAGGCCTGGCTTTGGATCAAAGATGTGTAAAAAAAAAATTCTTTTTTTTTTTTTTTGGTACTGAGCCAGGGGCATTCTACCTGTGAACTACACCCCAGCCCTATTTTTTTCTTTCTTTCTTTTTTTTTTTTTGAAACAGTCTCTCAAGTTGCTGAGGGCCTCACTAAGATGCTGAGGCTGGCCTCGAACCTGTGGTCTTCCTGTCTCAGCCTCCTAAGTGCTGGGATTACAGGCATGCCACCATGCCTGGCTGTGTAAAATTGCAAAGTTCTTATATGCTGTATCGAAGAGCAATTTGATGTCATTGTGGAGCGTGGGTCCTGGGACAGCCTGTTTGGGTGCAGGCGTTGGCTCTGCCCACTGATCAGCTGTGCAGTTCGGGCCAAGTGCCTGCCTAGACCTCATTTCTTCTCCAAATTGGGGATGGCAGTATCCCTCTTACAGGGTTGTATGTGGATTGAATGGGTTAATATTTTGTAATCACTTAGAACAAGTGTCTGGCACATACCAAAAGCCATATGTATTGTGTTTAATGAAAAATAAAAAATATTGCTATAATGCTTTCCAAAAGGACTGTGACAATGTACAGCCCCCCTTCCCTTCCCCCACTAGCAGCTGTTGCAACACAGATGAACAGGTTTGTGGGCAGGATGTTGGCCCCAGCGCTGAGGGTCATGGGTCAGAGGTCACGTGACACTTACCTTTCAGCTGTTTCATTATTCAGACTTAGGGCATTTTGTCTTCTGAACAGGATGGCCCTATGTTATAGTCACAGTATTTCTGTCAGTTTGTTGGGGGATCAGGTGGAGCCTTCTTGGGTAGACCTGGCCAGGTGCCTCCAGGGACACCAGCCTGTGTGGAGCTGCAGGCCCTTCCACATCAGCCTGTAGCTCTCCTGGCTACCTTGCCTCTCTCTTAACTGTGTTTCGTCTCTTTGCCAGCAAGTCTGCATGATTTTGACATGCTTCTGGATGATGAGAGCTCTATCTACACTGAGATCCCCAGGTAAAGAGGCTCCTGCCCGATGGGGCCTGGCCAGCACAGACCAAACCCCCCCCCCCAGATTCTCAGAATGGCCACATAGCATTATTTATTTATTTATTTATTTATTTATTTATTGTGAGGGCGGGTACTGGGGGTTGACCCAGGGGCATTCTACCTCTAAGCTACACCCCCAGTACTATTTTTAGTTTTATTTTGAAACAGTCTTGCTAGGTTGATAAGAGTCTCACTACTTGCTGAGTCTGTCCTTGAACCTGTGATCCTCCTGTCTCAGCCTCCCAAGTACTTGGATTATAGCCGTGCACCATCACACCCCACTGTATTTTTTGTTGTTGTTGTTGTTTTTTTTTAGGTACCGGGAATTGAATACAGGGGCGTTCTACCTCTGCGCTACGCCCCCGGCCCTATTTTTTACTTTATTTTGAGACCAGGTCTCACGAAGTTGCGGAGGGCCTCACTAAGGAGAAAGAGAGAGAGAGACAGGGAGAGAGAGAGAGAGAGAGAGAGAGAGCGAGCTGAGGCTGGCCGCTAACCCGGATCCTCCGGTCTCCACCTCCCAAAGTACTGGGATTACAAGCGTGCGCCACCACGCCCAGCGTATTTTTTGTTCTTTAAACCAGGGAAGCTAGGCATGGTGGCGCACGCTTGTAATCCCAGTACTTGGGAGGCTGAGTCGGAAGGATCGCAGGTTCACGACCAACTTCAGCTACTTAGTGAGGCCTCTGCAACTTAGTGAGACCCTGTTTCAAAATAAAGAATAAAAAAAAGTTTGGGGGTGTAGCTCGGAGGTAGAATGTCCCTGGGTTCAATTTCCAGTACCGCAAAAAAAAAAAAAAACAATGGGAGGCTTTGGGTGGGAAAAGATAGTGGAGGAGATGGTGTGGTTGTGTTATACTTGGAGGAAGATAGTGGTTTCTCCTCATCCCTGGCGTCCCAGCCCCTGGAAAGTCCAGACACCCCAGTGTTCTCAGCCAGCCTCAAGGGGTCGTGCTGCCCCAAGGGCAACCACTGATGAGCTTTGCATAGGGCATTAACTGGGTGATGTCACAGAAACTGTACAGGGAGCTCTCAGGACCCTGCAGGAGCAAGCATTGCTTTCCTGCCCTGTCTGCTCAGGCCTTGGGTGGTTGGACCACGTGGTTGGGCCTGGCATGTCTCTTGGTGGAGGAGTCAGAGGGAGAGGCTGCCTGTGGTTGGCACACCCCCCAGGAGCAGTTGAGTTCCTTTGGCCTGTCATGGGCAGGACAGCATGAGGGGAGTTGGCCGGTGGCTGTCCCAGCCTGCTCCCCTGCTCAGAGTCATTCTGCTCTGGCAAAGGGTGTTCTGGTATTAAACCCATCCTTGGTGTGGTGGCACAGGCCAGTAATCCCAGTACTTGGGAGGCTGAGACAGGAGGATCGCAAGTTCAAAACCAGCCTCTGCAACTTAGTGAGGCCCTCACAACTTAGTGAGACTCTATTTCAAAGTAGGACTGATGGGCGTAACTCAGAGGTAGAACGTCCCTGGGTTCGATCCCCTGTACCACAAAAGAAAGAAAGGAACAAAAAAACCCATCCTTGCTAGGTCCCCAACAACTTGCCAGGACAGGGCCCACTGCGGTCAGTAGAACTCTTAACTGTCTCCTCCCTTTTCCAGTGATGGCTGGCTGTCCCGGGCTGCAACCTTCCTGGACCGGTTTTTACTCTGGCTGGGTATCCACAGGGACTAGACCTCCAGAGAAGGTCGCCTGAACCCCGTCCCGCGCCCACGGAAGTTCTCTGCAGGTGCCACTGAAGCCGGGCCGTCAGGCCTGGGCCCAGCCGCTCAGCAAGTGTCCTCGCCTCCATCTTCCGCTGAGCGTTGGGATTTCCGCCCAGGCCTTCCTGGACGGAGCCTGCAGCACGACCGGGATGGGGAAAGACCAGGCTGATGCCCTCCCCGCGAGCCCCGGGGCTGTGCCTCTCGAAGCTTCTTGTGTTGGGAGCTGGGTGACCATGGGTGGGAGACAAAACCCTCCACCTCCCCGGGAATGTTCACGGCAGTTCTGAAGGGTGCGCTCCATGGCCCACCCCAGGGCTGTGTCCACACAGGTGCCCCTGAAGTGGTGGCTGCTCCCCTGGGGTCCCAGGCTCCCCACCTGTGCCTTCGAGGGATCCTCATTAAACGTTCACAAGCAGCCTGTTTCCCACTTGGTCACACACCCACTTCCCATTCCGACCTCCCTGACAGGCCACCTGGGGCTGCCCTTGCTCCACCGCCTGTGACCTTCCCCTCTTACCAAAAACAACTCTAGCACCTCTGCTCACTCTCCCTGTCCCTACCTGAACGTGCGTGCGTGTGTGTGTGTGTGTGTGTGTGTGTGTGTGTGAGAGAGAGAGAGAGAGATACTGGGGATTAAGCCCAGGGGCATTTTACCTCTGAGCTATACCCTCAGCCTTATTTTATTTATTTATTTATATATTTTTTTATTTTTTTTATTTTTTTTTTTTTTTGCGGTACCGGGGATTAAACCCAGGGGCGGTCTACCTCCGCGCTACACCCCTGGCCCTATTTTTTTATACTTTATTTTGAAACCGGTCTCACGAAGTTGCGGAGGGCCTCACTAAGTAGAGAGAGAGAGAGACAGGGAGAGAGAGAAAGAGAGAGAGAGAGAGAGAGAGAGAGAGAGAGAGAGAGCTGAGGCTGGCCGCGAACCCGGATCCTCCGGTCTCCGTCTCCCAAAAGTACTGGGATTACAAGCATGCGCCACCACGTCCGGCTCTTATTTTTATTTTGAAACTGTGTCTCAAGGTTGATGAGAGTCTCACTACTTGCTGTCCTCGAACCTGTGATCCTCCGGTCTCAGCCTCACAAGTATTGGGATTACAAGCGTGCACCACACTGGGCTGAACATGTCACTTTTGATTGACTCACATTCCTCAGAGGGGTTAGGACTCGCTGCAGCTGCCCTCAAAGCCTTCCTTGCTGTAGCCTGGCCGCCAGTGTCTGAGTGGACCACACCATACAGGTTGGGGGTGGTGCATCACACAAGTTCAGGGTGCTCCTCACACCGCTCCACGTAAGCTGGATGCCCGGGGCTGGGTGGCACACAGCGCGGCGCCGGGGCAGGGCAGCAGTGATAGAGGAGGTGTGATGCCAGTGGGGTCGTCCATGCCGCTCCACTCCCACACGACAGGCGTCCCCCCACCCAGGCTGTGCAGTCAGCCTTCCGGAACTGCACTGGGGGTTGGCCCTGTTCCCCCACCAGGTTCTGGTGTCCTGACAGGCTGGTTTGGTTGGGGACATTCCTGCCACCTCAAGGCCTGGGAAGTCTGTGGCACAGGCCCGGCCCTTCCTGGAGCAGCAGGAGGCGGGCAGGACAGGGGCCTCCCGGCCTGTCTCCTCACTTCCTCCCTTGCACAGGAGAGACAGTGAAGCGTCCACACCATGTCTGGCTGCATCCTGGCTGCGTGGGGTGGGTGAGGGTGGACCCTGAGCGCCACGGTGGCATTCAGTTGCCATGCACGACCATAGCCCCAACTGAGACAGAAGCATGCCACACATACTCTAGTGGCCCCTCTCATCCCCTGCTGAGGCGCATGTGGCCCTTTCCCTGTCCCCTCCTAACAGCACTGCCCAAGAGACTAGTCCTGTAGCTGACACTGCAGGAGCATGGGGCTTGGGGAAGGAACATGGTTTCTGCATCTGTCGCCTGCACCATGGCCGCCAGGTGCCAGCGGGTGGGAGTGGAGCCTCCTTGCTGGTTCCGGGCCTGCGCAAGGCGAGGAGGCCACAGGATGGCATTCCCAGGCCTGCAGGCTTGCTCCCCCACACCCCCTGACCCATTTCTGCCACAGGTGCAGATGAAGGGGGAGCGTCCTTTAGACTTCAAAGATATCCAGTTGTCTAAGTAAGGGGTAGACTGCAGTGTCCAGGGCACCCCCTCGGGCAAGGACCCCTGTATGTCGGGAGAGGGACCTTTGGGGGGAGGGAGATGGTGACTACATGTCCCAGAACAGGCTTTGGAAGGAGACGGTGTCAATGTAGATAGTGGTTGCACAGAGTTCCACTTTTATCTGTGTTTTACTTAAAAGATTTTTCCTGCCAGGCATGGTGGCGCACGCTTATAATCCCAGTACTTGGGAGGCTGAGACTGGAGGTTCCGGGTTCTCGGCCAGCCTCAGCTACTTAGGCCCTCCGCAATTTAGTGAGACTGTTTCAAAATAAAGAATAAAAAATAGGGCTGGGGGTGTAGCCCAAAGGTAGAATGCCCCTGGGTTCAATCCCCAGTACTACAAAAGTCTGTGTGTGTGTGTGTGTGTGTGTGTGTGTGTGTGTACTGGAGATTGAACCCAGGGCCCTTTTTATTTTTGTTTTGAAACAGGGTCTCAGCCGGGTGTGGTGGTGCACGCTCGTAATCCCAGTACTTGGGAGGCTGAGACCGAAGGATCCGGGTTCACAGCCAGCCTCAGCTACTTAGTGAGGCCCTCCGCAACTTAGTGAGACCCTGTTTCAAAATAAAGAATAAAAAATAGGGCTGGGGGTGTAGCCCGGAGGTAGAATGCCCCTGGGTTCCATCCCCAGTTCCACAAAAAAAAAAAAAAGAAAGAAACAGGGTCTCGCTAGGCCACCGAAAGTCTGAGTTGCTGAGGCTGTCCTCCAAACCACAATCCTGTCTCAACCTCTCAGTTACTGGGATTAGAGGCATGTGCCACCACGCCCAGCAACAAAAGGTTTTTAAGACACTCCTTTTTTCTTTCTTTGGTCCCTTATTCATGTGAACATGGGCCGCTGTGTGGGACAGCTGGCCAGACCTCGCACCTTGAGCCACCCCGGTTGTCTGAGCTGGCCTGGGTGGCATCGGCTGCCCCCAGGCTGACTGCAGGCTGCACAGGGTGGGGGACCAGGACCAGAGGTCCCTGGAAGGTGACCCCTGCAGAAGGTTGAGCACAGACAGCGGCAGCAAGAGAAACACGGGCAAAGCTTTTCCCAAAACACACCTGCTTTTGCAGAGCAGGCCGCCTGGGTGGGGGCACAGGCAGCCACTGTGGCCAGGACGCTGGCCGTGGGTGCTTCTGTTCTCTCCCAGCTCCTGGGACTCAGGCCCAGCTGCTCAGGACTGGCGACTCTGCATGGGCTGACTTCAAACGGACAGAGGTGCCTCACCTGAGAGGGCATGGTGTAGCGGGGACCGAGGCAGGGGAGCTAAAGACCCAGCATCAGGAAGAGGCCACCCGGCTGGGATCAGCCCCAGCTATCGCTGTGCAGTGCACGCAGCCTGGCCGGTTCCCCCCGCCCAGTGCAGTCCCCATGAGGTCACCTCTTCCAACCCTACCTGGGGACATCTGTTAGGTGTCACACCTTCCTGCTTACATGTCTTCATCCAGTTTAAGATCTTGTCCTGGCTCAATTACAAACGGGACCTCAACCCCAGCTCCAGCTTCACTGCTGCCCCAGGGGCATGGCCCAGATGCCAGAGGCCCAGCGGTTCGGGAGCAATCCAGACAAGGAAATTCAACTTCCTGGGCCTTCACTTCCCAAGAAAGCCTTGGGGCCTGGCAGACTAGCTTTCTTTTGTGGAGTTATCTACTTGGTTTTAAGTTATTACCCAGATACAATGCTTAGAGCACCCCACATGACAACACATCTACACGCAGCCCCTCAAAGGAATCCGGCAAGGGAACTCTGATCAGGAAGGTCCAAACAGCCACCATGCTAAGAACTTCCGCTTTTGCTTGTGGAGTCTCCTCTGGGGCGCTCAGGCTGTGGACAACTCGGCACAATATAGAAAGGGTACAAAGAAAATCCCTACATCCATTTGCCCCACCAAATCAGCAAGGCAGCCCTGACTTCAAGCAAAGCCCATTGCAGGCTCAGAAAAGGGCCGCACCCCACTGCTTCCATGGGGTGTATTAGGCGATGGAGCCGGCAGGGCGTGTGGAGGACGCAGGGTGACATTATGTCAACTGCTGTGGGCTCTTCAATTACCTGCCACACTGAAGGGAATTTTCTTAAAAGTGACCTTTGCTGTGCCCATCTTCAAAGCAAGGTAAAGCAAAATGACTTGACATGGCAGCTGCGGCCCGGCCCCCACAGAGCACTAGCGACAGTGACGACCAAGCCCACACCCACGCACAGGACTCCTTCGCTGGACCAGGGCGCCCACGTGCCACACCTTTTCCAGGGAAAGGAATGAAAGTTCGGTCACTACACCACAGTCCCCACAACTTTACCAACAGACCAAGAGCGGGCTGTCACCCTAAGCAGGCACCCTGGATTGTCACGCCTCTGGGGTTCAGCTTTGTTAACAATCATGCCAAAAGCATTGATTTTACACAGTCTGGAGGGAATACCTTTATTTGCACTTGGTTTCCAGTTCAGAGCCATCTTAGACAGTGTAGCAAAGTGGGAAAAGCCCAGACCCAGGACCAGCGTTCCGGTCTCACCGTGAGCACCCCAGGCCGGCCCCATTCCCCACCCCAGCCTCCAGCAACCGTCACAGCGGCCTCCACCCGGCCCAATTGGGCTACAGGGTGGCACTCCAGGGGAGTGACAGTCTCTGAAGTGACCCCGGACCCCAAACTTCCACCAAAGCCACAAGAAGTCCTCAGACTGGGAGGAGGCCCAAGTGAAGCCTGCATGTGGTGTTCAATAAATACAAGCCTGCCTCTGCACACAGGTGTCCAGTTGTGAAGCTAGTTTTCAGGTGAAAACTTTTTCATGATTGTTGGGTTAAATAACATCATTTTTAAAATCTTACACCTAATATCCTAAAAACCAGCCAAACAGTAAATATGCACATATATATATATATATATATACATACACTAAGTGAGAGTGTGTACATACACACAGAAACCACGAGGTAGTTTAATCACCATTAAGAAAATCAACACTTTTTCTATGTCTTTGTCAGCGTGGCGACCACTGGCTGCATGATGGCTGTTTAGCTACAGGTTAAATGAAGCTATTTCATTTAACTACTGGTTAAATGAAAACCAGAGGTCAGGAAATTTCAGAAGAGCATAACATTTACAAGTAAACAGTCTGAAAACTAGGCTGACACTGCTTTAATAGTTCAAGTTCTGCGTAGAGCCTGTAACTAGATGTTCTATATGTACAACTTCTGGTAGCTATACAGCTTACTAAGTAGTCTCAATAGATTATATTTTACAGCTCACTTTGCTCTCTATGCTTTTGTGCAGGGTTCAATACAATATGTACACCTTTTTAACAGTATTCTTGAACTTCATTTGAAATTCCTTAAATAAAAAAATAGTCACCACTCTTCATCACCCTGGGAGAGTGCCGCTAAGCGCTAGTGGGGAATCTGCTCTCAAGCATTTGGAGAAGCCCTCCATCCCACACACTGCACACCAAAAAGCGCAACAGAGTCACACGACATGGGAAAAGCAACATCTATTGTTCTTAGAGTCTGACTCTCTTCCCATAGCAAGAAAAGTCTCTTCATAGGTGCTCCAAGTTGCCAGGGAAACGGCTCTTTCACGCCAGAGCAGGGAAGTCCTCAGGGTCGTCTGGGTTGGGAGCAACATCTTGTGTCTGAAGAAGAAAAGCAGGGTTTGAAGCTGACTGCATTCCTCCCATCCCAACGTGGCCACGTGCGGAGCGGGTGGCACTCTCACCAGGAGGAGCTACCGGGGCTGGGCACAAATGCAGAGGGGAGGCAGGCCCACAGTGAGAGGAGAAGTGCAGGGTCCCTTGCAAGGTGGCAGGGCTGCTCCCAAGATGTGCACGGGGCTGGAACCGCCGCCCTTCTCCTACCACAATCATGACAGAGGGACCATCTGGATCTGGCACTTCCCTCATCCAATAAATTTTTGTGTGTGTTACTGAGGATTGAACCCAGGGGCATTCTACCTCCAGGCTACACCCCCAGCCCTATTTTTTATTCTTTATTTTGAAACAGGTCTCACTAAGTTGCGGAGGGCGTCACTAAGTAGCTGAGGCTGGCCGGGAACCCAGATCCTCCTGTCTCAGCCTCCCAAGTACTGGGATTACAAGCGTGGGCCACCACACCTGGCTCAATAAATGTAAATTACATGCTGAGCACCAGAGACACAGGGAGCTCTCAGCTTTAGGGAGAGAGAGACACTGAGCAAGTTAAGTTGGGAACTGGGGGCCACTGTATGCACCTCCAGTGCAATGAGCGAGACTAGGGGTTTTGTTTGTTCGCTTTGTGGTACTGGGGATTGAACCCAGGCGTTCTGCCTCTGAACTACACCAGCAGCCTTTCATTACTTTTTATTCTGAAACAAGGTCTCACTAGTTGCTGAGCTTGGCCTTGAACCTGAAATCCTCCTATCTCAGCCTCTAAGTACTGGGATTACAGGCATGCGCCACTATGCCTGGCTCAGCCCAGGTTTTCTGAAGAGCAAGTCTCCCCGGCAATGAGCCGCCTGCATGAGCAGAGAACATGCTCTGGCAACTGCTGAGGGCGGGCCAGCGTGGCTGAGCTGAAGCAACACAGGAACGTGCACCAGTGCCAGGTCCCCATAGTCCCGGAGCTTCACAGAGTGCTGCCGGAGGCTGGAGCTCTGCTGCTTGAAAGGACTGAGAGATTTCCTACTCCCAGAATCACTCTTGCCAGGCGTGGTGGCGCACGCTTGTAATCCCAGTACTTGGGAGGCGGAACCCAGAGGATCCAGGTTCGCGGCCAGCCTCAGCTACTTAGTGAGGCCCTCTGCAACTTCTCGAGACCCGGTTTCAAAATAAAGTATAAAAAATAGGGCCGGGGGTGTAGCTCGGAGGTAGAACGCCCCTAGGTTCAATCCCCGGTACCACAAAAAAAATAAAAAAGAATCACTCTTGCTTACACCTGGCCTCACACGTATGCAGAAACAAACGTGTTTTGTTCTCACTTAAGTAAAAACAAACTACAGCACTTCTTCAGGGGCCACTCCCACACGCACGGGAATTCAGGCAGCAAAAGGAATGTTCTGACACCAGCTGGGTCATAAGAACACAGGTCAGCCCAGGCTGGCCACAGACCTCATGCTGGATGCTAAATGGGTTCATACATTTGTTCCAAAAATACTTATGAAGCCCCTACTACACACTAAGCATGTGTTTGGCACTGGGAAACCAAAAACAAGCGAAAGCAGGAGTGGTTTCTGTCCACCGGAGAGAGCGCGGACACTGATCGGGGACGCACGGCCGCAAGTGGAGGTAACGAGCATCCTTTGCTCAGAGACCCTGACGGGTCTAGAAGGACATGAGGGTCTGTCTGAGGCATGTGGGCCAAGGGGCAGGACCAGCACGTCCGCGGCGTGGGTGAGGATGTGCTGCACGAGGAACTCCCATCGGGCAGCGAGGCTGGCCGCGCAGTGAGGACAGCGCGAGGCCGGGGAGCCCAGGAAGGGGCGGGATCACAAAGGGCCCCGAAGCTTGGGGAGGATTCTGTGCCCTGACGGCAGCTGGGGCTCAGGACATGAAGTGAGACCATGGTCGGTAAGCAGCTGTCAGGTGGTCTGGCTCTCTCAAACCTGGAGGTCTGTCCCATGCTATTAGGAGTTTCTACAGTTCAAGGCGGCTCACAGAGCTCTCTGCAGAGGCCGGGGCCTGGCTACAGAGTGGCCTGTGCTGGGCCGACGTCCACGTGACTGCTGCATCACCACTCCAGATGCCCCAGCCACCGGCACCCCGGCTAGAGGAGGAGGCAACTGTAGAGCCCAGTGACCCTCCAGGAGGAGAGCGCCGCAGGCCCAGGGCGTCCTGTCCCTTCGCATCCCTCAGCAAGCCACAGCCACTTACCACCACTTCTGCTCGCGGTCCATACTTCTCTGTCCTTCTGACCCTTCCCCGGCCTCCCCGGGTACCACCTCTGGCTCCACGTCCAGGGCGAGGCAGGTTACCAAAATTAATCTCCAGCTGGGATGTGATGTCATTGGTGGCTTTCCGGAAAACATGGGAATCATCCTCATAGTCGTCCTTCACCATCTGAAACAGTTACAGCATCAGACAAGTGTCTGCAGCCATCTCCAGGGATCACTGGGCTCTGCCCTTGGGACAAGCATTTCCCCCGTGCTCCACAGACACCAAGAAGCTACTGTGGCCTGGAGCCGCTCGAGTGCCCCGGCCCTGGACTGGGGCTGCAAATGAAGCCCGGCCGCTGTCTGGCTCCCACTTCCAGCTGTGTCTGGCCCTGGCCGGAGCGCTCATTTCAGGTGCTTGCTTTACATCTGAGCTTTGCAGACAACAAAGTTCATGGAACATGAGGTATTGTTTCAGGGCTTTTGCCTCTTAGGGTACCAAGAACAAAGTCAACCAGGGACCCCACCATCTGGCTTATGTTTTTTGTTTTTTTAAGAACAATCCCCGGCTAGAATCTACAATGCCATAAGATGAGCAAGGACCAAAGACGCGTGCTTTACTAAGACGGAGCACAATGACTCCACTCACCCAGCTGCTTCATATATTCTAGCGGGTCTGCAGCCAGGAGGAGGAGTCTGATGCTGACTGAGGAAGCAGCATTCACTTTCACCTGACATGTCAGCTGCACGTTTCAGAGCCTGACAGCATAGCTGTCTCAAAGCTTTATTTGTCCAAACAAAAAAGAACCAAGAAAGTGGACAAAGAGCCAACCAGCCAGCAGGCTTCCAAAACACCTCACAGAGGCTTCCGAGAGCCAGGCTCTGAGCTGCGTCTACAACAAGCCACTTGCAGTGGAACATCTCAAAACTTGTAAGACCTCCTACACGCTGGACTGACCAAAACGGAGGGCAGAGGAGGTGCTGCGTCATAAATGACCCTCTAGAAGTATCCAAAGAATACAACTAAACAAAGTGCACGTGGAACTGTCATGGTGTGGATCCTGAATGTCCCCCAAAGGCTTGGTCCCCAGTCTGTGGCACTACAGGGAAGTTAGTGGAGCCTGTAAGAGGTACGGACTAGTGGAAGGAAGTTGGGTCAATGGAGGCGAGCCCCTGAAGGGGATGCCGGGACCCGGGGGCCCTTCCCTCGCTCTGCTTCTCGGTTGGCATGAAGTGAGCAGCCTCCTCCGCCAAACGTTTCTACCATGCTATAGGACCAAAGCAATGGGGCCCAACAACTGGGCCAAAATGAGCTTTTCCTCATAACTCGATTGCCTCCGGTATTTTGTCACAGTGACAGAAAGCTGGCAGGAAGAGAGACAAATCTCCATAGCATTCCGAGTTCTCAAATGAAAACCAATGCACAGCATCTGACAGAGAGCAAGAGTCTGCCAATCACCAAGAGTGACCGGCATCAAGCTGCCACCAGGAGATACAAATTCTAATTCTAGAACTGGAAAGCTTCGGTGTGCCTCAACTCGGTACCTCAAAGAGCATGGCGCTAAATGACCCAGTGGTGAGCCTTAGCAATGTACCTGCAACATACAGTCCCTGCAACACCTCCCTTTAAAACTTGAGGCATCTGATAAAGAGCTGAGTATAACCATGAAATAAGATCTTCACAACACAGTGATCCGAGCAGTCCTCCGAGCACAGCTGGATGCTGGAGCAGGGTCTGACTGTGCGGTCAGGCCACCCAGGAACTTGTCCTCTGCAGGCTGCAGTCAGGCAGAGGGAGCAAAGCTGCTAAAACCTATGCTCATAAGCCAGGCGTGGTGGTGCACGCCTGTAAGCCCAGCACTTGGAAGGCTGAGAAAGGAGGATCACAGGTTTGAAGACAGCCTCAGCAACTCAGTGAGGCTCGTATCAACTCAGTGAGGCCCTGTTTCCAAACAAAAAATAAAACAGGACTGAGGGTGTAGCTTGGAGGTACAATGCCCCTGGGCTCAAGGTAAGGGCTGGGGGTATAGCTTAGAGGTAGAATTCCCCTGGGTTCAATCCCCAATACCAAAAAAAAAAAAAAACTACGCTCAACTACAGTTTAATCAGAGCCAGTGGTAACCTAATCATGCAAACAGAGTAGTTATCCTTTGAAATGGCATCAATACCTCTCACTTAGATAAAAAATAAAATACAACACGATGCTTGTGCAGTCTCGGCAGTTAAGGTGAGCAGAAAATGTACTGTCACTCCAACTGCTTTGTGTTTTGGTGTCAATGAATCGTGTTTCAGTCATCATCTCTGATTACTCTTAAGCAGAAACAAGAATGCCAACTGCTCCTGTTCCCTTTTCAAACAACTAGAAGTCCACTTCCTTTCCAATACAGTAAAGCAGAGTGCCTCGATACAAACGCAATGCTTACGTCGTCTCTGTATTTGGACTTGTGAATCACCACTGCTTTGGAAGGAACCGCCGATTCTGGTTTCCGAATGTTAAACTCAGGCTTTGGTCTGGTCTGTTCTTGAAGATTTTTCCACTCATCTAAGGTCATCTCTTGAACTTCACTTTCCTCTTCAACTTCCAACTCAGGAACTCTATAAACATGCATAATTATGAAAAAATAATTTTTGATGGGGCTGAAATGCCTATTTTATGAAAGAAAAAGTTATAACCATTAGTTTAACATATTTCTGTGGTACTACATCTCGAATGTAAATAAGGTACAAAGAATCTTTGAATCATGAGCTTCCATGTTTTATTTTCATCCTTTTACGCCATCGTTGCCAAGTGAGGATACTTCCTGTCTGTGTTCAAAGCAGTCTATGGAAAATAGGAACCGACACCACTAACATGACCCCAGCACTGGCTCTTCCCTTCCAGCCGGCCACAGACAAAATAAGACAACCGTGGAAGGAAACGAGACGAGCTAAGGAAGTGGCAACAGGAAGCTACGAACAGAAGTTTTTTGGTTTTTTATTTGTTTGTTTTTTGGTGGTGCCGGGGATTGAACCCAAGGGTAGTCTACCTCCAAACTACACCCTCAACACTATTTTTTATTCTTCATTCTGAAACAGGGTCTCACTAAGTTGCGGAGGGCCTCACTAAATAACTGAGGCTGGCTGCTAACCTGGATCTTCCTTCTCAGCTTCCCAAGTACTGGGATTACAAGTGTGCGCCACCACGCCCGGCCAGAACAGAAGTTTTAAATAGTGGGTCACAAATGCATAGTTTGGTAAATATTCTCTTTAATGAGAAAAAGAAAACATAAATGTTTCAGAAGGGCTGGAAGGATAGGAGCCCGTGGCGACTGGAGTGACCGTGAAGGAGAGGGAATGAAGAAAGAACTCGGAAAACGGAGCTAAATAGAATGTGTGGTAAATAGAGGAAAACAAGTAAAATAAGAGATGTTTAAAGTGTTCACTGAAAACTAGAGTTGGGAGGAAGGAGGTAAATATATCAAAAGGGGAGTGAGCGAAGCAGCAGCATGAGGGTTTTTATTTTTTTGAGCAACTGGGAATCGAAGCCTGGGGCGTTCTACCTCCGAGCTACACCCCCAGCCCTATTTTTTTACTCTTTTTTTTTTTTGCGGTACCAGGGATTGAACCCAGGGGTGTTCTACCTCCGTGCTATGCCCCCGGCCCTATTTTTTATACTTTATTTTGAAACCGAGTCTCACAAAGTTGCCGAGGGCCTCACTAAGGGAAGAGAGAGAGAGAGAGAGAGCGAGCGAGAGAGCTGAGGCTGGCCGTGAACCCGGATCCTCCGGTCTCCGCCTCCCAAAGTACTGGGATTACAAGCGTGTGCCACCACGCCCGGCTTACTCTCTATTTTTTAAACAGGGTCTCACTAAGTTGCGGAGGGCCTAAGTAGCTCAGGCTGGCCTTGAACCTGCGATCCTCCTGTCTCAGCCTCCCAAGTACTGGGATTACAAGCATGGGCCACCACGCCTGGCAGGTGAGGTTTCTATGAAATCAGCAGGAAAAGGGTGCAAAGCTAGCTGGGCACAGTGGTACGCACCTGTAATCCCAGTACTTGTACTTGGGAGGCTGAGACAAGAGGATCACAGGTTCAAAGCCAGCCTCAGCAACTTAGTAAGGCCCTCAGCATCTTAGCAAGACTTTTTCCAAATTAAAAAATAAGGGCTGGGGGTGTATGTCAGAGGTAGAATGTCCCTGGGTTCAATCCTCAGCACCACCAAAAAAAAAAAAAAAAAAGAGGTGCAAAGCTTTAAGTGGTGGGAGGAGAGATGAGGGAAGGGGGAAAGGAGGCCCGGAGGCAAGTAACTGAGGACAGGTCTGTCCCTCTGAGAGTGGGAGGACTGTGAAGTTCCCAACTGATGGTACCTAATTCTCCACAGCACAGGAGGCAGAGCTGTACTGGAAATGAAAGAGAGGTGTGGGGTAGTACAGAAGGGCAGTGCCAGGGATCTGAGGAGATAAGCACTCAAACACTAGAGGTGGGAGAAGGAGTGAATCCACACGGCAGGGACTGCTGGGCGCTACCAAGGATAAAGACCTCATTCAGAGGTTCCCAGAGGTCCCGCGTGTGACTTGCAGTGCGTAGTCAGTGGGTGCAGGCCGAGAGAAGGCCAGGAGTTAGGAGTCTAGCAAGGTACGACAAAAAGCTCAAAGGAAAAGGGAGCTCAGGCGGTAAGTATGCTAGACACGGACCAGGGACCGAAGCTACATGAAGAAGAGGGGGCCGGTGGATTGAAAGCATAAAAGGGATCAGAGTGATGCTAGAGACGGAAAAGGAGTTGAACAAGCGGCTGACAGAAAAGAGGTGGTGGAAGCCAGGCAGGGTGGCGAACGCCTGTAGTCCCAGTACTTGGGAGGCTGAGACAGGAGAATCACAGGTTGGAGGACAGCCTCAGCAAGTAGTGAGACCCTCAGCAACTTAACTAGACCCTGTTTCATAATAAAAATAAAACAGGGCTGGGGGTGTGGCTTGGAGGTAGAATGCCCCTGGGTTCAATCCCCAGCACCAAAAAAAAAGAAAGAGGAAGGAAGGAAGGAAGGAAGGAAGGAAGGGAGGGAGGGAGGAAGTTAGTTGTGAGCTGAGCATGGTGGCACATGCCTATAATCCCAGTACTTGGGAGGCTGAGACAGGAGGATCACAGGTTGGAGGCCAGTGTGCAATAACTTAATGAGATCCTATTTCAAAATAAAAAGGGCTGGAGGTGTGGTTTGAAGGTAGTATGCCCCTGGGTTCAACCTCCAGTACCACACACACACACACACACAAAGATGTTATGGACAGGGGACAAAACACTTGTCCACTGCCCATTAATTACCATTAAAAATTTTCACTAAAGCCAGGCGTGGTGGCGCATGCTTGTAATCCCAGTGAGGACTGCAGGTTTGCAGCCAGCCTCAGCAACCTTATAAGGCCCTCTGCTAACTTAGTGAAACCCTGTTTCAAAATAAAAAATAAAATTGGGATGGGGGTGTAGCTTGGAGGTAAAATGCCTGAGTTCAAACCTCAGTACCACACAAAAAAAATTTTTTTCACTAAATAACTTGAACTAATTAGTTGGATCATTAGTTACTAATACATTAACAAGATCAGCCCTCTGTGAGATGACAAAGGGCTGAGCTCTTAGAAATCATCAAGATAAAGACCTCTAACCCAATGGGGAGGATGAGGGAAACACCTACTTGGCTGGCGATTCCTCTTCCAGGGCGCCCTGGGACTCCTCCATCCCTGAGGTCAGCTCCACGGGGGCAGACAGCTCGGCATCACTGAAACACAGCAAGAGCCGCTCCAGTCACCGTGTGTGTTCACATCAGTGCTCTTATATACATACATAAGATGGAGAAAACACATTTCAATATCCTTTTTTTTTTTTTTTTTGCGGTACTGGGGATTGAACCCAGGGGCATTCTACCTCTGAGCTACACCCCCAGCCCTATTTTTTATTCTTTATTTTGAAACAGGGTCTCGCTAAGTTTCGGAGGGCCTCACTAAGCAGCTGAGGCTGGCCGCGAACCCGGATCCTCCGGTCTCTGCCTCCCAAGTACTGGGATTACAAGCGTGCGCCACCACGCCTGGCTTTCAATATCCTTTTTCTTAAGACATATTCTGCAAGGAAGTATATACACATATAGGTATTCATAGCAAAATGAAAGAAAGAAATGATCGGAAATGCTTATCCATATAAATTACTTCCAAAAATGTTAAAAGTTCCTTGATAAATAGAAGTTTCCATGAATAAACTAAAATTAAAATCAGATTGTAAATTGCTTTCCAAAAATAAAAGATATAGGCCGCAAAAGATTGTGGCTCATGCCTACAATTCCAGTACTTGGGAGGCAGAGACAGGAACAGGTTCAAGGCCAGCATCAGCAATGTAATGAGGTCCTCAGCAACTCAGTGAAACCTTCTTTCAAAATAAAAAATAAAGTAGGGCTGGAGATGTAGCTCAGAGGTGGAATGCCCCAGGTTTCAATCCCCAGTACTGCCAAAAAAAAAAGAAAGACTAAGGGCTGGGGGTGTAACTCAGAGGTAGAACCCCCCCCCAGACACACACACAAAAACCACCAATAGTGCCGGGTGTGGTGGCGCACGCTTGTAATCCCAGTACTTTGGGAGGCGGAGACCGGAGGATCCGGGTTCGCGGCCAGCCTCAGCTTGCTCACTCTCTCTCTCTCTCTCTCTCTCCCTGTCTCTGTCTCTCTCTACCTAGTGAGGCCCTTTGCAACTTCGTGAGACCCGGTTTCAAAATAAAGTACAAAAAATAGGGCCGGGGGTGTAGCGCGGAGGTAGAACACCCCTTGGTTCAATCCCCGGTACCGCAAAAAAAAAAAAAAAAGAAGAAGAAGAAAGATAGACCTCCAGGTATCTGTCTACATTTTTACTTCAATTACACTAGTGCAGAAAATGCCTGTTCATGCACAGATGTTCTACACGATGTTGTTGAACACGTCACCGCTCTGCTACCTGCCTCACATTTAATCAGACTTCACACTTAGCCAATCTCTAAGAGTGAACAGCTTTTCATCAACTGTTACTTGATAACAATGTAAGACTGCCTTGCCCTTCACAATACAAGTGGGAAGACAGCACTATTGAAAACTGCATTCATGGGTGTCTCTTACAATGGTTAACAAAATATTGGTTATACTTTTTTAATTACTACATGTGAAAAAATTCAATTTCTAGCACAGATACTTACTGTCAAACTACTGAAATAAGCCAGTAATACTGGAAATGGCTCAGTCATACCAGTTTGAAAGCATCTTGTCCTTAATTCCAGTTACTGATGCCAGTGTTTTCAAACAGGAATATTAAGCTACAGCGAAACCAAACGGCGCCTGGAAGCTCTTGGCCTCTGCCCGTGATGAGCACATCACCCACCGTTAGGCTCAACTCCACCTTCCTCTCACTGATCAGAAGTGCACATAACATCGCTGGCCTCTGCTGCTTTCACACCAAGTCAAAAAACTCAATTTATTAAGAAATTAGTCTCTTTCTAAAGAAAATATTTCAGTTACAAATATCACTATCTGAGAGGTTTGACTTTACAACTCAGAAACCAATCCACAGTGAGTGTCAGGGGCACATGTCCACCAGGAAGACACGCCTCCTCTGCACATGCAGGGCCACGCTGCCTCCAGGGTGACACTGGAGCCAGAGTGACTTTAAGGAAGGATGTTAGGTAAGGGGGCAATTCAGATGATTTAGAAGGTGCAGATGTTACTTTAAGAAAATGTGTTATTAAAGTAAAATAAACAAAAATTGAAGATTCATCGAGGTCCTATGGAATCTCAGACTGAGAAACACTTAAGTTTCTCTTCAAGGACAAAAGATGAGCAATGGTACTAAACCAAATGTTACATTTGATATTATTTTCTACATTTATTATTTTAGGACAGTGATTTAAGAAAAATAAGTTCATATAAAAAGCATATATTTTTCAAAAGACGAAAAGCAGAAATTTTGATCTCCTCTAGCCTTCAAATGTTTGGAAAGCCAGCCCAGCAAGTGTACTCGCCTCCCTGCCTGCCCTGCAAGGCCTCCCTCCACCTCCTCCACAGACACCAGGAGGCACATCCCTGCCACTGTGGAGTGACAGAAAAAGCACAACCAAGTACCCACCCTGCCCCACAAAGCCAGCATAGATCCAGAGGTACCACGAAGCCTCAGAGAAATGTCTGACATGCGCCTTAGGGAAACTCTTCATTGAGCATCAACCTGCAAATGATTTTATAAAGTCAAGATGCAACATCAAGCCAGGCGTGGCGGCGCACACTTTAATTCCACTTGGGAGGCTGAGACAGGTTCGCGGCTAGCCTCAGCTACTTAGAATGCCCCTGGGTTCAATCCCCAATTCCACAAAAAATAAAAATAAAAATAAAATAAAAGATGCAACATCAAGAATGTTCTACAAGAACTTTGGAAGGTCATAGAAAACTAAAGTATAGAATATGTGGGAACTTAAAAAGCTTCTGAGACGTGCAAATGTACAGTGCCATGTGCTTGGAGTATCAGCAAACACATGGTCATCTGTCACAAATTTGTTTGGCTAAAATAATATAAAATAACATCATTTTTTCTTTGTTTGCGGTACCGGGGATTGAACCCAGGGGCATTCTACCTCTGCACTACACCCCCGGCCCTATTTTTATCCTTTATTTTGAAACTGGGTCTCACGAAGTTGCGGAGGGCCTCACAAATTGAGAGAGAGAGAGAGAGAGAGAGAGAGAGCGCGCGCTGAGGCTGGCCGTGAACCCGGATCCTCCGGTCTCCGCCTCCCAAAGTACTGGGATTACAAGTGTGTGCTACCACGCCCGGCTAAATAACAGATCTTTTAAAGTAGTTTCAAATTTAAATGCAACATAGCAAAGCTGTTTTAAAAAGCTATTTCCTGCCGGGCATGGTGGTGCACACCTGCAATCCCAGTACTTGGGAGGTGATACATACAGGAAGATCTCAGGTTCATGGCCAGTCTCAGCAACTTAGCCAGACTCTCAGCAACCTTGCAAAACCCTGTTTCAAAACAAAAAATGAGCCGGGCGTGGTGGCGCACGCTTGTAATCCCAGTACTTTGGGAGGTGGAGACCGGAGGATCCGGGTTCGCGGCCAGCCTCAGCTCTCTCGCTCTCTCTCCCTCTCTCTCTCTCTCTCCTTAATGAGGCCCTCCGCAACTTCGTGAGACCCGGTTTCAAAATAAAGTATAAAAAATAGGGCCGGGGGGATAGCGCAGAGGTAGAACGCC
>PVJS01007642.1:0-55410 GCA_004027185.1 Glis glis | reverse complement strand
TTGTGAAGTATTGGTTTTAGTTCTTCTGTAAAGGTTTTGTAGAATTCGGCTGGAAAACCTTCTGGACCTGGGCTTTCCTTTGATGGCATCCCTTTCATTGCTGTTTCCATCTCTGTGCTTGCTATTGGTTGATTCAGGTTTTCTATATCCTCTTGGTTCAATTTAGGTAGGTTGTATGTGACTATAAATCTTTCAATTTCTTCCATGTTTTCCATTTGATTGGAATATCAGTTTTCAAAGTAGTTTCTTATGATCCTCTGGATTTCTTCACTATCTATGGTGATGTTCCCTTTTTCATTTCTGATTTTGGTAATTTGGGTTGATTTTCTTCTTCTTTTGGTTAGGTTAGCTAGTGGTTTGTCAATCTTGTTAATCTTCTCAAAGAACCAGCTTATTGTTTTATTGATTCTTTGTATTGTTTTTTTATTCTCTATTTCATTAATTTTTGCTCTGACTTTAGTTATCTCCTGCCTCCTACTGGCTTTGGGATTCAACTGTTCCTGTTTTTCAAGATCGTTGAGGTGTGTCATTAGGTTATTTATTAAACACCCATTCATGTTAGGAACTCTACAGAAAATCGGAATAGAAGGAACATACCTCAACATCATTAAATCAATATATAAGAAACTCAAAGCCAACATCATATTGAATGGGGCAAAATTGCCAGAATTCCCCTTAAAAACAGGAACAAGACAAGGATGCCCACTATCACCACTCCTTTTCAATATAGTCCTCGAAACTCTTGCCAGAGCAATAAGACAAAAGAAGGATATCAAAAGAATTCAAATAGGAAAAGAAGAATTAAAATTATCTTTATTTGCAGATTACATGATCCTATATCAAGAAGACCCAGAGAACTCAACCAAAAATCTACTAGAGCTGATTAACAAATTCAGCAAAGTAGCTGGATACAAGATCAACCTAAAAAAATCAGTAGCTTTCATATATGCCAACCATGAATCCACTGAGAAAGAAATCCAGAAAACAATTCCATTCACAATAACTTCAAAACCAATCAAATACCTAGGAATAAACTTAACCAAATAGGTAAAATACCTCTACAATGAAAACTATAGAACACTGAAGAAAGAAATCGAAGAAGATCTTAGAAGATGGAAAGATCTACCCTGCTCTTGGATAGGCAGAATAAATATTATCAAAATGGCCATTCTGCCAAAAATGATCTACAGAATCAATGCAATCCAACATCATTTTTCACAGATCTAGAAAAATCAGTCATAAATTTTATATGGAGAAACAAAAGACCCAGAATAGCCAAAGCAATTCTCAGCAATAAGAATCTTGCAGGAGGTATAACAATTCCTGATTTCAAATTGTACTACAGAGCTATAGTAATAAAAACAGCATGGTATTGGCACAAAAACAGACACATAGACCAGTGGAACAGAATAGAAGATACAGAAACAAGTTCACAAACTTATAGTCAATTGATTTTTGACAAAGGTGCTAAACACATACGTTGGAGAAAGGACAGTCTTTTCAATAAATGGTGCTGGGAAAACTGGTTATCTACCTGTAGAAAAATGGGACTAAATCCTTACCTCTTACCCTGCACAGGAGTCAACTCGAAATGGGTTAAAGACCTGGAAGTTAGACCAGAGTCTGTGAAATTATTAGAAGAAGGATAGGTTCAACACTCCAACATATAGGCACAGGTAGAAACTTTCTCAACAAGACCTCCAAAGCACAGGAAATTAAAACAAATATTAAGAAGTGGGATAGCATTAAACTACAAAGCTTCTGCTCATCAAAGGAAACCATCAAGAGCCTAAACAGAAAGCCTACAGAATGGGAGAAGATATTTGCAAGCTATTCCTCTGACAGAGGTCTAATATCTAGGATATACAAAGAACTTAAAAGGCTTTACACTATGAAAACAAATAATCCGATCAAGAAGTGGGCAACTGAAATGAATAGACATTTCATGAAAGAAGAGATACAAGTGGCCAATAGATACATGAAAAAATGCTCAACATCATTAGCAATCAGGGAGATGCAAATCAAAACTATTCTAAGATTTCATCTAACCCCAATTAGAATGGCAATCATTAAGAAGTCAAACAACAACAAATGTTGGCGAGGATGTGGGGAAATTGGGACTCTTCTACACTGTTGGTGGGATTGCAAACTAGTTCAACCACTGTGGAGATCAGTGTGGAGACTTCTCAGAAAACTGGGAATGGATCCACCATATGATCCGGCTATTCCACTACTGGGTATCATACCAAAGGGATTGAAACCAGAAAACTACAGTAAAATATGCATACCTGTGTTCATAGCAGCACAATTCACAGTGGCCAAATTACGGAACCAATCTAGGTGTCCATCAACAGATGAGTGGATTACAAAATTGTGGGAAATACACACAATGGAATTCTACTCAGCAATAAAGAAGAATAAAATAACATCATTTGCAAGAAAGTGGAAGGATCTGGAAAATATTATGTTAAGCAAGATCAGTCAATCACAAAAAAAGAAGAGACATATGTTTTCATTAATATGTGCAACCTAGGGAGTAGTGGAGACACACAAGTGACTCCAGTTGATAATGGAGAACCCTCAGCAGGTCAAGGGAAGTGGTACAAGGGAAGAAAGAAGCAAATCAGTGGAATTACTATCATAAACAATATGTACATGTGAAAATATACCAACATCATTCTCGGTACTTCATACGGGTGGAGGGAGGCGGGGGGGCACTAAGAGCTGTGTGCATGTATATTAACATCAAATAGATTTTCATTGCAATGTAAGACTCCAATACACCAATAAAAGCACATTTAAAAAAAAGAGATGTTTTGTTCCTAGCTAACATTGAAGTTTACTATAATCTGTCTTTGGATTGCATGCTGAATTTAGTTTCTATGTTGAATCTAAATACACATTCCCAAATGGCCATCATTTCTTGAAAATTACAATAGATCTTGCCAGTCACTGTTGAAAACTTTCTTGCTCAATCCCTCACCCTGCACAAGAGTCAGCTCAAGATGGATCAAAAACCTAGAAATTAGACAAGAAACTTTGCAATTACTAGAAAAGGGCATAGGACCAACCCTGCAACATATAGTTACTAGCAGAGACTTTATCATTAAGACTATCAAAGTTCAGGAAATAAAACTGAGAATCAATAAATGGGGTGGCATCAAGTTGAAAAGCTTCTGCACAGCAAAGCAAACAAGAAAGAATCTGAAGAGCGAGTCTGCAGAATGGGAGAAAATCTTTTCCAGCTATTCATCTTTTATATAGAATATACAAAGAACTTAAAAATCTGAATGATAAAATAACATAATCCAATCAAGAATGGGCTATTGAAATGAATAGATGATTCTCAAAAGAAGAAATGCAATTTGCCAATAAATACGAAAAAGGACAGCTTCATTAACAATAAGGGAGATGCACATCAAAACTGCATTGAAATTCCATCTAACTCCAGTTACAATGGCAATTATCAAGAACAAAAACAATAGTAAATGCTGGTGAGGATATGGGGAAATAGAAACTCTTATACATTGTTGCTGGACTTCAAATTAGTACAACCACGATTGAGATCAGTATGGATGGTCCTCAAAAGACTAGAAATGGGCCAGGCGTGGTGGCACTCACTTGTAATCCCAGTACTTGGGAGACTGAGACAGGAGGATCCAGGTTTGCGGCCAGCCTCAGCTACTTAGTGAGGACCTTTGCAACTTAATGAGACCCTGTTTCAAAATAAAAGGATAAAAAAAAAGACTAGAAATGGAACCACCATACGACCCAGCTATACCACCACTTGGTATTTTCCCAAAAGAATTACAGTAAGAATACTATAGTGGTAAATTCTACAGGTCTTCACTGGCCTTGATCCTCCTGTCTCAGCCTTATGGAACCAACCTAGGTGTCCATCAACAGATGAATGGATTACAAAATTTGGGGATATAAATACAGTAGAATTCTACTTATCAATAAAGAAGAACAAAATCATGTCATTTTCAGGAAAATGGATGGACCTTAACATTGTTAAGTGAGATTAACCAGTCACTGAAAGTGAAGGGTCATATGTTTTCTCTCATATGCGGAAGCTAAGGAGTAATTGGGATACCAGAGGGACTTTAGATAATGGAGGAGAAACCCCAGTGGATCAAGTGATGTGGTCCAGGGGAGGGTGGTGGTGGTTCAGAGGGAGAATTAATTAAGGAAACACTTCCATTGACATTATGTACATATGTGAGAATAACAATGCCAATCTCAATATCATGTATGGGGAAGAAAGGAAGTGGGGAGGGAACTGGGGGGAAGCTCATCAAGGGCTGTGTGCATGTATGTCACCATCACTCTGAACTACATTATCATGGGAGACTACAATGCACCAATAAAAGTATTAAAAAAGAAGGAAAATAGAGGTAGTTTCTCTAAGAAAATCATCAGAGTTGTGACCTCAAATTCATAGATTTAAATATTTATACCAGTGCTTTTAAACAAAAATCTGGGAATTATCTAATGTCAAACAACAGAGAACTATCTCAATCAACTATAACATGCCCTTATGATAAAATAAAATACAGTGTTAAAAATTAAAATAATAAAATGGGCATGGGGCACACACTTGTAATCCCAGTTCTTGGGAGGCTGAGACAGGAAGATTTCAGGTTCGAGGACAGCCTCAGCAAATAGTGATACTCTCATTAACCTAGGAGGACCCTGTTTCAAAATAAAAATAAAATAGGACTGGGGGTGTACCTTGGAGGTAGAATGCCCCTGGGTTAAATACCCACTGCCACACACACACAAAATTAAAATAAAACATACTCTTGTAAAAAAAAAACAATACATGCATATCCATGTTTATAGCAGCACAATTCACAATAGCCAAATTATGGAACCAACCTAGGTATCTGTCAGTAGATGAAAATGTGTTATATACACAGAATGGAATTTTGCTCACCATGAAGAACAACAAAAATATATCATTTGCAGGAAAATAGATGGAACTAAAGAATATTATGCTAAGTGAGATCAACCAGTCTCAGAAATCAAGGGTTGAATATTTTCTCTTATGCATGGAAGCTAGAGAGAAAACAGGAAAGACAAGCGACTTTAGATAATTGAGGAGAGTGGCCTGTAGAAGAGTGGAAGGGGATTGGGGAAAGGAGTAGGAGAGGAGAAAAGGAAGACCTGATGAAAGCAACAGTTCAAACGATGCTCTGCTCACCTACTAAGGTATCACTACCAATCTCACTATTATGTATGGGGAGGGGAGGGGAGCAGGGTGGGCCCTGAAGGGAAACACACCAAGACCTGTGTGCATGTTTGTTTGTATGACTTTGATTCTCACTGAGATGTATACTTACAATGTACCAATAAAAGTGTATAAAAAATCTTTCTTGGCTTCTTAGCTACATCACATGTAGATTAAACAGGTAAATCAAAGCTGCCAAAGTCAGAGCTCCACTATGTTTCTTTTCATTTTGCTTTGTTTTTTTTTTTTTAGGAGTTGGCTTTAAGAAAGGTACATAGTAGAAGAAGCTGATGCTGACTGATTTGTATAGAGAGATGTAAACAAATTACATGCCAGACTCTGGAAAGAGAAGGCCGGGTACTGAAGAATAGCAAACTCAAACTGAAATATAAAGACTATACAGCAATTTTTTAAAAAAATCTAGTAATATGCACCACCTAGAAAACTAACCAGGATTAAAGAATTTATTCTAATACCATGAGTGTACAGTGGATGTTTAAGAGAAACACATATCTCAAAATAGGTATAAAATTTGCTTTCCTATTTGCTAATATGTTACCTTTAACTTGTGCCAGAATTTAAAAATTTAAAGTTTAAGAAATAACATCAAATATACACTTGATGTTATACATAATATATAGTCAATCCTACTAGGTAATCAGTATAATTACATAGTATAATTGATATGATAATAATAAGTATTAATGATAATTTTAAATGATACTATATACATTTTAAATACGTTTTTATTTATATGCATAAAATGTACATGAGTTTATTTTTTTAACTCACAACTCTCACCCAGATTGTCCCTTACTCCTTATAACACTGAGAAAAAATGCAGCCAACAGGAACATCACAGAATTAGCTCAAGCAGTGGATAGTGGGGTTGATATATGAACCCAAGCTTCTCTGACACTCCAAACCATGCTCGTTCACTATACCAAGACTAGTAAAAATGCTTGGAAAATCAGGTATGATAGTAGTATTCACAAACACATAATTCACAAAATATTTGCCATGAACTTCCAGTTACGATGACAATGATTCATTAGTAAAACATGCTTTGAAAAAAGGTTTATTTCCTTATCATTCTTTACAATCATTCATTTTGTCAGGGCACATTCTAAAGCTCCAATTGTACATGAGTAATCAATAATGTGATCATTGCTTAGAAATTGTTGAGGCATATGTGATGTATTACCCTGTCTAGGATTACCATCCCAGGGAGACACTCTTCCATCTAGTACCACCAATTTCTTCCCCATAGAAGCAGATCACTAAAAACTAGTACTTACCCTTCGCCTAAGAAGGAAGCGACCTGCAGTGTTAATATTTTCAGCGCACTCCTTCCTGTAGCAATTATAGTCTATAATCACTCACCTGGGACTGAGCATATGTTGTGTTGCATTGTCATTTGCCTTCCTAGATTAAAAACGAGTAAGCCTGTTGCCTGAAGTAATCGCTCAGGAAATGCTGGTCGACATGAAATCACAGTGTTCCCTCTTGTCATGTCAGTGTGACTTTGATTTTCAGGCCTCCAACTTTGTCCTTCTCCTTCCATCATTAGTAATTCCCTGCTCCCAAATCTCTGGACAGCCATGCTTTAACACATCTCCTCATTACTTGTCAGAAGAATGTTATAGAAAACATGAAGCACACGCTTCTTTTTTAGAGAGTCAAATATAAAAAGGACATTTTGTCCTACTTCCTTTTTTGCCTTTATTGTTGTTTTTCTTTATTCTTTTTGTTAATATCTTTTCCCACATGCTTAAGGTCACTTGAATACGAAGAAGAAAAAACCTTTGAACACTTCAACCTTGTAATTTTGTAAACCTGAGATTTATCTTACTTATTTCCTCCTGGTACTCTAATTCTTAAAATACAATTCAAAAAGCATTTTATATTTTATGCATTGAAATAATATTCAGTTGTGAAAATAACAAGTAATGTGATGACATAGATGATTTATAAGATATACTATCAAATAAAAATTAAGGTATAAAACTGTAAAAATATGATCTTATGTATATAAAATGGTAAATTTGAGTAGTTAGATATATGCTTTTATGTAAATTGACTATGAGTGTAAAGATATATAAAGGAGTTTCTGAGTTTCTTTCCTTTTTTTTCCTTTTTTTTTTTTTTTTTTTGCTGGGGATTGAATCCAGGAGCATTCTATCTTAGAGCTACACCCCCAGCCCTTTTTATTTTGAAACATGGGCTCACTAACTTGCTGAGGCTGGCCTCTAACTTGGGGTCCTCCTGTTTCAGCCTCTCAAGTACTGGGATTACAGGTGTGGGCCATCACACCCAGTTTAGAAAGCTTGTTTGAACATGTGATAGCTGCTTGATTTTGATTATCTGGGATACCAATTCATGATTAGCTGGGACACCAATTCACAGGGAACAAATTGAAACTGTGGAGAGAGGGTTGTCAGAATCAGACACAAGGAGGGGCATGGCAAAGTGTAGGTGCTAGTAGAGAATAAAGTCTAAGGCAAAGCCACGTACCTGCACAGAAAGTTGTTTGGGTTTGTGGCCTCTAAATCTCGCATTGCTCGCTGGCCATCTTTATACACCTATTATTTGCCATGTGCTGGCCACTTTCTAATGAAAATAACTGTAAAAACATGCATATTTGTATTCATATAAGCAACTCAACATATAACTAAATATTATAAAGAAGCAATAACTTCAAGACAAATAATTATATTAGAAACACACTATGTGTGAGAACTACACTTATTAAACTGGGAACTAGATATATTGCTATGAGGTCTCACTGTAAATGTAGCATTTTAAGTGGTCACTACACATTATTTTTAAATAGAACAAAAAATGTAATATGTGCTCTCCTTTAATCTTCATAAGAGAACCTTCTTCACAGAGATCAAAATGCTGAAGAGACCATCAACTCAGTTTGCACTGTGCACAGCCCCTGCATCTGTACGGGGTCTTATCACTTTATAGGGTCACGTTTGTTCTCAGTATTTCCTAGCTCCCTGCAGGACATATCAACTTTGTTGTGGCTGATGTTTAGTTGTACCTCCAGTTCGTTCCCCAGGGAGCATTCTTTTTTCCTTTGAGATTCAGGTCTTTATCTCTTGGGGCATTTTTATCAAAATATAGGGGTTTTTATATATCTGGCCTGTCATACAAGAGATTAATTCCTACAAATAAAAAGAATAGAACATTTTAGGTCTGCCTACTGCAATCTACCAGATTAACTTTTTTATTAATATTTTTACTTACAAAGAACAAATTGTTTCATTCTATTTTGATGCAGTTCTTGAAGAATTAGCTCTTTTCCTTTTCCAAACGAAAAATCATTAGCTGTGATTCCTGAAGAGGATAATAGACAAGCATTGCTTTAGCTTTCTGTTGTTGTTGTTGTTTTTAGTTTAGTTTAGTTTTCCTTCATTAATGCTTTTGGGGTTTGGCTTTTTCTGAATTTGCACAGTGACATCTCTCTTGCCTGTACTAACTTTCCCTACACATCTCAAGATTTAGGGAGTCGCCATTGCTTCCAGGAAATTTATGTTGCCAAACTCAGCAAACAGACTTAGCCAATATTACAGCAATGCCTGAGGCTACAGGAAAACTGTTATTTGACCAAATGTTATTACAGAGCAGAAAAACAGATTACTCTTTATATTTTGTTTCTACAGAAGCCTCCCATAAAGTAGTTATACCTAAAGAAATATAGAAATCTGATTGTCAGAAAACACTTTAACTAAATGGAGTCAAACACTAGCTGCTGTGTCCTTGCCCAGATTGTAAAAACTCATGCTGAAGTCTTCTGTTTATGGTAAAAAAAAAAAAAGTACAATACCAAGGCCAAACTGGAGCTAATTTTAAATGTGGCTGCTCTTATCACTTGGCTCTATTAAGTTACTGCATTTATTACCAACACCAATGATTTGTTTCTCTGCCCTAATCTGTACTTCTGTTGGAAGTGTCTACAGTCAATCCCATGAGGCATTGCACTCTGCAATTAATGTTAGGCTCCTTTAGAATTGCTCTTAGCAAAGTGTTCGCTCAGGTTTTGTGTGAGAACAAAAACTCAGCTACCGGCATACAAGAATGATAGGAGCTTTCTATCATAGGCTCTTCTATGGTTCATTCTCCTTAAGAAATTACTGTCTTTTATTCTCTTGGTTTTTCTCATGAAGGATTTTAGTATTATTACTTGATTAGCATAATCATCTCTTTGTAATAGAATTTATCTGAGTATTTTTTGTGTTTCATTGTTACTTTTCCATTTCATTCTTTTCTGAACAAATACAAAGAGAAATGCACAGTGGTAAAAAGTTCGAAAGTGCCAACATACATAGAATAAAAATGATAAGATCCCCTTTGCCCTCCCACTAACCCTACATAACAGTTTGATACCATTCCCTCAAATAACTACTATCCCTGCAAAATATTCTCAATTTACATTTATATACACTCACAAATTATAATTTTCCACCTCTAACACATTAAATAACCAAACTTTTCAAAATTTTTCCCCAAAGTAGAATTAAACAAATCAAGTGGTGACCTATACTGAATGCCTATACTTTATTGTATGCTTAGTGGTGGTATTTATTGACTTCTTAGAAATAGTTACTTGTTTTTATAAGCCTTTTTAAAATTCATGTGTTGTAGTTGCCAAATAAGAAATTTCTGAGTAAACTATGTTTTAGTGTCTTTATTTCCATGTTGCTTATTTAATATCTTCTTGCATGAGATCGAGCTGAATTTGATCTTTTCCTTTTGTCATCATTAAGAGTGTTAGACATGTGCATGAATCAGACCAGTGGACCCAGAGCCATAGTCATATGGCTTTCCATAAGCAAAGCTTCTTCCAATTTGCTCTCTTGATCATCCACAATGTCCATTTATACTAATGTTCAATTATCCTTTTAGTTCATTTAAGACACTGGTCCAGATGATCAGATCATCTACTATAAAATATTTGCTAAAAGTAAAATCAAGTTCTTAAAATTACTTTTCTCCTAAATTGACTGATGAATTGAGAGTCAAACTATGGTAGAAAAGTTATTAAAATGGCCATGTATCCAGGCAACAGCCTGAAGAATAGGTCACGTAGGTCATAACGTAGGCTGTAAGTCACGTAGGTTGTAACTTGTTCAGGCCAATCACTTACTGCCACGTTTCAACTTCTGTAAGCCCACCCTCCTACTTCTGCCCTTTGTTCTATAAAATGAGAGCTCATGTGGAGCTCGAGGCCGGATATTTTCAGGAGCTATCCTAAATCAGTGCCTGCTTGTGTAATAAACTTCCTCTTTTCCAGCCTACTTAGCATTTGGGTCATTATTCCAGAGAATTTCTGCAACAGAACTACTGTATGAAGTAGCAAACTTTTCTTGTGATTAATAATTACTAAACAAATTAGTAAGTCTGGTTTTCTCATCAAAGCTTTTAATTTCAGATAATTGCAGATTCACAGAGTTGTGAGAAATGATGAAATCTATAGATAATATTACAACCAGAATATTCACATTGATGCAATCAAGATACATATCTCAGTCGCCATATAAATCGTTTCTGTTTCTTTTATTTATAGTCATACTCACTTCTATACCAGTACCACCACAACCTCCATAACCTTGGCTACGTTGATCTATTCTCCATTTTTATAATTTTGTCATTTCAAAAATGTTCTGTAAATGGCACCATATAGTATGTTGAAGCATACAATATATGACCTTTTAGAATTGGCTTTTTTATTCTGCATAATTTTCTGGTGATGCAACCAAATAGTTGAGTTCATATGTAAAGGTTTTATTTATTGTTATTGCTGAATAACATTTCATGGTATTGATGTCTCAATTTCTTTACCCATTTATTCATTGGTAGACATGTGTCTTGAGTATAGTATTTAGCTATTAAAAATAATGTTACTAAGAGTATGTACAGGTTATTGTGTGAACATGAATTTTAATTTTTCTGGGAAAAATACCCAACAGTGAAATTGGTGGATGGTATGGGACTTTCAGGTTTATTTTTTATTAAGAACCTCCAAACTTTACCATTTTACCATGTTACATTCCCCACATTTTTAACAGTATTTGATTTATTTTATTTTTTGCCATTCTGATAGGTATATTGTCATATCTCATTGGGTTTTAGTTTACATTTCTCTGATGGCTAATAATGTTTAATGTCTTTTTGTTTATTTTTGTTTTTGCTTTTGTTTTTGTTTGTTTGGTATTGATGATGGAACCCAGAGGCATTCTACCTCTGAGCTATACTTCCAGCCCTTTTTTATTCTTTATTTTGAAGCAAGATCTCACTAAGTTGATGAGGCTGGCCTTGAACCTGTAATTCTCTTGTCTCTGCCTACCAAGTACTGGGATGTGCCACTGCCCTCCACTTTGAATATATTTTCATGCTTATTGCCATCTATATATCCTCTGAAATTAAATGTCTGTTATGACTTTTGCCTATCATATTATTGGATTGTTTTTGTTTTATTTTATTTTTTATTTTATTTTGGTACTGGGGGTTGAACCAAGGGGTTCTGCACCTGAACTGCAGCCCCAATCCTGTTTTATTTTTTATTTTGAAACAGGGTCTCACTAGGTTGCTGAAGAGTCTTGCTATGTTGCTGAGGCTGTCCTTGAACATGTGATCCTCCTGTCTCAGCCTCCCAAGTTCTGGGATTACAGGTCTGTGAGACCATGCCCAGCTTTTGTTTTATTTTTGCTGTTGAGTTCTATAAGTTCTTTATATAGTCAAGATACCAGTCATTTGAAATATGTCTGATTTTTAAATATGTTCTCCTACCATATTGTTTTTCCTTTCATTTTCAAATGTCTTTAGCTGAATAAAACTTTAACATTGATAAAGTTGAATTTATCAGTGTTCCATTTATGGAAAGTGATTTTGATACTAAGTCTAAGAACCCTTCTCTTAATCATAGATTCTAAAGATTTCTCCTATGTTTGTTTCCTAAAAGTTTTATGGTTTTACATTTTACATTTAAATCTATGATCCATTGTGAGTTAAGTTTTTGTGTAAGATTGACTTTGAGTTTTGTTTGTTTGGTAGGTTGGTTGGTTTTATCTATGAATGTCTGGTTGCTGTAGCAATTGCGAAACTACTAAAGAACTACTCTTCAATTAAATTGCTTTAGTAACTTTGTCAAAAATCAGTTGGACATGCTTTTATGAATTATTTTATAAGTGCTGTATTCTCATCCATCAAGATAATCCCCCACATTCTTGAATAGGGTAACTACATAATAACTCTTAAAATCTTGTTGATTTCTTCTGTCCATGTTATTTGTTTTTTACAAATCTATTTTAGCTCCTCTAGTCCCTTTGTTTTCTACATGAATTTTGAGCAATCTTGTATATATACAAAAATTGCTTTTTTTAATAAAAATTTGTTATACCATATGTTAATTTGAGTAGAATTAGCACTTTTACTTCGTTGAGTTTTTAAATCCCTGGACATAGGATATCTATTTATTTAAGTTTTTTTAATTTCTTTCATCAGTGTCTTATGGGTCATACATTTTTCTCTGATTGAAATTTTAATATATTTAATTTTACATATCATATTTATGGGGTACAGTGTGATATTTTGATATATGTGTAATGTTTATATAATATGTAATAATTATCAAGTTAAGGTAATTAACATTTCCATCTCCTTAAAAATTTATAATTTCTTTGTGTTGGGAAGCCTCAAACTCCTTTCCTCTATTTCTTTATTAAACATTTAATAAATTGTTATAAATTATAGGCACATTTTCCTACCTATTTTTATAACCAATCACGAACATTTCTCAGCTCTCTCCACATCCTCCCTGACCTCTAATGACCATTATTATACTAAATCAACCATTTTAGATTCTATATATGAGAGAAAAAGTGATATTTATTATTTAATATTTGTACATAAATATTTTATGTTCTAAACAACTATAAATAATATTGTATTTTTAATTTCAGTGCTCATATGTTTACTGTTAGGATAAAGAAATACAATATTTTATATATCTCTTATATCATGTGAAATTGCTGAATTAGTCTTTTAAATTCTAGAAAGTGTTTTGTAGATACTTGAGATTTTCTAAGTGCACAGTCATATCACCTGCAAATAGGAATACCTTTATTTCTTCCTTTTCAATATGTATGTTCTGTTGCCTTTTCTTTCCTTATTACATTGGCCATATCTTCCAATATTAAAAATATTGAATGACTAGTAGGAATGGACATCCTAGTTTTTCCCAGTTTTATAGTGAAAACACTCAGTCCATCATTAAGTATCATGTTAGCTACAGGGTTTTCTCAGATGTGAATTTGAGAAAATCCTCCTCAATTCTGCTTTTTAGAGACTTTTTATCATAAATTAATGCTTGATTTTGTTCAATATTTTTCTACATCAATTTGTATTATTCCTACGATCTTTCTTCTTTTACCTATTAATCTAGTGGGTTTTATTACTGATTTTGGAATATTGAACTGTCTTTGCTTGTCTTAATAAGTCCCACTTGACCATAATATACAATTATTTTGTATACAATAAATTCTTTTTGTTAACAATTTTGTTAAGAATTTTTGTATCAAGCCAAGCATGGTGGCCCACGCTTGTAATCCCAGTACTTGGGAGGCTGAGACAGGAGGATTGCAGGTTCAAAGCCAGCCTCAGCTACTTAATGAGGCCCTCCACAACTTAGTGAAACCCTGTTTCAAAATAAAGAATAAAAAATAGGGCTGGAGTGTAGCTCAGAGGTAGAATGCCCCTGGGTCCAATCCCAGCACCATTAAAAAAATAATTTTTGTATCAATATTTGTAAAGGATGTTAATCTACAGTTTTGAGGGTGTTTTTTTTCTGTTTGGTTTTGTTTGTTTTGATTTTGTTTTGATTTTTGGTACTATCATTGTCTGGTTTTGGTATCAGTGCAACATTTGCTTCATAAAATGAATTGAAAATGTTCCTTCCTCTTTTACTTTCTCGAAGAAATACTGTAGAACTTGTACTGATTCTTTTTCAATGATTGGTAGCATTCTCTAGTGTTTGTGTCTGAGTATTTCCTTTTGGAATTTTAAATTACAGATGTGATATACTTAATAGTTATAGAGTCATGCAAATTATATCACATATTGGATGAGGTTTTGTATTTACTACATTTCAATGAGTTGATCTCTTTCATCAAAACTGTAATATAATGTGTGGAAAACTCTCTTTTATCCTTTCAGTGTCTGCAAAATATGTAATGATATCTTCTGTTTCATTTCTGACATTGATAATTTTGTATCTTCTTTTTCTTTATCATTCTAGAATTTGGCAATTTTACTCTTTACAACAAACCAGGTTTTTATTGTTTCATTGTTTATGTTTCAATTTTATTGATTTATTTTCTTTATTATTATCTTCCTTCAGTTTGACCAGAGTTTATTTTGCTCTTGTATTTACTGGGATATTTAAGTATGAACTATAGTTATTGACTTGAGAATTTTTCCCTTTTCTAATGTTTGTTTAATGCTTTAAACTTCCCTCTTGGAACTACTTTTTCTGTGTCCTTGATACCATGTTCCATTTTCATTTGGTTTGATCAGTTTCAAATTTCCTTTAAGATTTCCATTTTAATTTACAGGTTGTTTAGAAGTACATTATTTAAACTGGGTGTGGTGGCACATGCCTGCAATCCCAGTACTTGGGAGGCTGAGATATGAGGGTCACAGGTTCAAAGACAGCCTCAGCAATGTAGGGAGACTCTCAGCAACCTAGAGAGACCCTGTTTCAAAACAAAAGGTAAAACGGGCGGGGGGTTGTGACTCAGAAGTAGAATGCCCCTGAGTTCAATCCCCAGTAACACACACACACACACACACACACACTCAGAGTATATTGTTTAGCTTCCTAAGGAAGTTTTCCTATTAACTACCTGGTTCCTATTATCTGGTTTTCTATTATAATCTGGCCCCTATTTCCTATTATCTATCTAGCTTCCTAAGGAGGCTTTCCTATTGTCTATCTGGTTTTGATCTTTGGATGGATTTCACTGTGTTCAGAAAAACACACTGTGTCTGATTTTATTTATTTTAAATTTTTGAGGCCTGTTTTATGGCCTATAATGGGGGTTATTTTGGTATGCATTTGGAGGGCGCTTGGAAGAAGTGTTTATTTCAATTGTGTTGGGTGGAGTACTCTCTAAATGTCAATTAGATGCTCTATGGTACATGATGTTGATGAGTTCTTCTATATCATTAAATTTTTTTTTTCAGGCAAGTCATGCTATAAATTGCTGAAAGACAGATGTTAAAGTTTAAATTATAATTGTGGACCCATGTATTTCTCTATGCAGTTTCACCAGTTGTTGCTTTACATAGTTTTAGGCTCTGTTATTTCATGTATACAGAGTTAGGATTGCTAAATCATTTTAAAGTATTGACCATTTTGTGATTATATAACATCCTGTCTTTTATGGTGTGTGTGTGTGTGTGTGTGTGTGTGTGTGTGTGTGTGTGTGTGGTCCTGGGGATTGAACCCAGGGGCATTTTACCTCCAAGCTACACCCCCAGCCCTATTTTAATTTTCACTGGGAAACTGGGTCTCACTAAGATGCTGAGAGCCTCCTTAAATTGCTGAGGCTGGCTTTGTACCTGTCATCCTCCTGTTTTAGCCTGCCATATACTGGGATTACAGGCATGTGCTACCTTGACCAGCCATCCTATCTATCTCTAGTAATATTCTTTAATCTGAAGTGTATTTTACCTGATATTAATATAAATAACCATGCTTTCTTTTGGAAGTGGTTTATATACTATATCTTTTCCAATATTTTAACCTACTGATGTCATTATGCTCAAAATGAGTTTCTTATAGACAGCATATAGTTGGGTTGTGATATTTTATCCACTCTGCCATACTCTGTATTTTAATTGGCATAGAGTAACTACATTTAGTGCAATTATTGATATGTTAAGGATTTCTACTTTTTTCTTTTTTTCTTTCACCTTGTACTAATTAATGTAATATTTAACTAAATTATATAATTAGTTTCGCATGTATAACTGATATATTTAGTTTGGAAACAAATGCATCATCCTACTAGAAGGAATGCAATTTAACTTATGTCAGAGAAAGTTAAGATTACAAGAAATAGCTAATGAACTGTGAAGATTCACCATGACATGGCCATTACTTACCATGTTTTATACAGGAGATTGTAGTAATAAATCTAACAGACTTTATAAGTGGTCTTTGCTTAGGAGAAATGTGATAAAATGTACAACAAAAAATATATAATGTCCTTGCCAAAGTTATACTTGTCTTATCACTTCTCATCCAGAACTGCTGAGTGTCTAGACATATAGGATGCACTTCAGCATATTATGGGCTAGAATGAAGTGAACCGAACAGAAAGTAAAGGGTAGGAAAGTCATTACTTTATCAATAGAGCTGTAATCTAATGATAGTAATCTCTTGGCATGGCAGATGGCTAAATGGTGGCTTTATGTTAACAAAAGTAATTTTACCTGTTCTTTGAATATCTTCCATTTCCTCATTTCCTAATTCTGGCAATAAAATCTCTAACTGGCCACTTATGACTCCTGCACCTTTCCCACATACACACACAGTGTGCACACATGCACACAATACAATAATTTTCTACCTCTGGTTGTAGGTACAGCCTCTTTTCCTTGGATTAATTCACTCTTGCAGAAAGCCCTTTAAGATAAGGTCCATTAAAGATGACTCAAAGACAATCTTCCTTTAGTTCACAAGAAAAATCATCCATCCTCATCCTCATCTTCCGTTCAGAAAACTGCTAGCTTGTACCCACTATAAAACCTCTTTCATTCAGATTTCTTTAAGCAAATTTCAGTCACCAGTCACAGTGCCTTGCAAGCCTGAGGAGGTAATGTTATATTCTCTAAAAAAATAAATAAATAAACTCTGCTCATGTCTCAGCATCACCTGCATCTGTGATCTTCTGTAGTCTAGCCACACCCAGCTGAGCTGATTCTACTGCAGACATCCTCATCCACCATGGGGTGATAAGACAAGCACCTCTCCTATCCTCTTATGTCTTGCTTTGGAATACAGCACTCAAGCAAACTTTTCCAAAGAATTCCTGCCTCCTTCTGATTTTTTATCATTAAAGTCACAATGTCTTTTCATTTCACTCTAGTTACGTCATGACCTAAAATGTAGTGGACGAGTGTGTGTGTGTGTGCGTGTGTGTGCATGCGTGCTATCCTTCAGCAAGTTCTGACCTAGAACTTTTCTTTTTTGATGTGTTGTCTCTTACATCTTTTGTTCTGAGCTTTGGATTTTGGCCAACAGAAAAAAACACCATTCTATTCCATGTGCATATGAAATTCAAAGTCAATGTCTGGATTTCAGATATGTATTTGGAAGTTTCTGTGGTTTGAATATTATTATTCCCTCCCAAAATTAATGTTGAAATTTAATCTCCAATTCAACAGCTCCAAGTTGGAGCCTTTTGGCAGGTCCTTGATGCCATCATGAAATGGCTTAATGGAGGGAGTGTGACCCCTGTTTGCTCTTTCACCTTCTGTGATGTGAAGATGCTGTATTCCTTTCCTCTGCAGGACACAACATTCAAAGCATATTGGAAGGAAAGTTGGACCCTCTTCAGACATTGAACTTGCTGGTACTTTCATCTTGGAATTCCCAGCCTCAAGAACTATGATAAATAAATTTCTGATTTTTTATATTTTATTATTATTTATTATTTTTATACATACTTCTGTTGGTGCATTATAGTCTCACATCACCGTGTAGTTCAGAGTGATAATGATATTCATGCACACAGCACTTGGTGAGCTTCCCTCTGGCTCCCTCCTCACTGCCTCCCCTTCTCCATTCATGATACTGATATTGGCATTGGTGTTCTCACATATGTACATAATGTCAATGGAAGTGCACTTTTGTTAATTCTCCCCCCTCCCCTGTATCACCTGCCTATATCCACTGGGTTTTCTCCTCCATTATCTAAAATCTCTCTGTATCCAGATTACTCCCTTGATTCCGCATATGAGAGAAAACATATGACCCTTCACTGTCTGTGACTGGCTAATTTCACTAAGCATAATGTTTTCTAGGTCCAATCATTTTCCTGCAAATTACATAATTTTGTTCTTCTTTTTTGCTGAGTAGAATTCCATTTTATGTATATCCCATAATTTTGTAATCCATTCATCTGTTGATGGACACCTGGGTTGGTTCCATAATTTGGCTATGATGAATTGTGCTGCTATAAACATGGATATGCATGTATCACTATAATATTTTTATTTCAGTCCCTTTGGAAAGATACTCAGTAGTAATATACCTGGATCTTATGGTGGATTCATTCAAAAATCTTAATAGAGAGCCAACAGAATGGGAGAAGACCTTTGCCAGCTACTCCTTTGATAGGGGACTAATATCTAGAATATACAAAGAACTTAAGAAACTTACTGCTAAATTTCTAATCTTTAGAAAAGATCAGTGTTCTTCTATAGCAGGAAAAACAGATCAAGACTGGAATTACCAATATATAGATGAAAATCACAAGGATGGGATAGTCTAGGAAATATGTATAGATAGAGGCAAGAAGACTAAGGCAGAAAAGATCAAATGATTGTCAGAGAGACAGGAGGAAATTCAGGAGCATGCAGTGTCAGAGGTCCAAGAAAGGAGATGATATTTAGGGGAGGAAGAGCCTACTGTGTTGATTTGAAGACTAGATATGCCCATTGATTGAAGCATCCAAGAGGATGCTGAGGAGACTGTGCTCCTCAAGACCAATGTCAGTGGCTGAGAGGAAGGAGAAGCTGAACTGAGATGGGCTGAAGAGCAAGTGAGAAGAAGTAGAGACTATGGCAGCAGATGGTTCTTTCAACAGTACAAAGAGGAGTGGGGGTGATGGGAAGCTCCCGAAAATGAGCTGGGAGGCGAACTTTTTCCTAATTTTTCACATTAGATATACTCGACATCTTGGAATGTCCTTTGGAAAGAATCCAGAAACTGGGAAAAACATAAAAGTGTTCAAAATATAATTTTTAAAAGATAAAACGTCGTATCTTTCAGACAGAATAAAATATTTTATTTAAGTCATTAATTAGTGATGAAAGCAGAGTAATGTTATGACTTGCACTTGTAGCATTTGAGAAAATATTCATAGGCAATTTAAACAAATTATTAGGACAAGAATACTGGGTTAGATGCAAAACATGTTAATGTCCAAAAGACTGTAAGTCAGTAGGATATTTGGTTCTACCAGTCAGAATATTTTTGCATCTCTACTGGACTGAAATCTACACATTAACGTTTGTCTTCATTAAGTCTTAGACTTTGCAGAATTTTTTGTTTTTGTTTTGTTTTTGTTTTTGAGGGGGAGGAGGGTACTGGGGACTGAAACCAGGGCTGTTCTACCTCTGAGGTACACCCCCACTCCTTTTTAATTTTTTGTTTAGAAAAGGGTCTTGCTAGGTTGCTGAGAGTCTTACTAAGTTTCTGACACTGGCCTCGGACCTGCTTCCCAAGTACTGGGATTACAAGCCTATGCCACCACACCCAGCTGACTTTGCACTTCTGTTGACTACAACTCATACAAGAGGAAAGAAGTATATTCCCAAGATAATCCTTACATGGCTTTAGCTCCCACATGGTAATAAAATATGCCACCCTCCCTTCTTGCATTATTTCCTGGTTTCATCTAATCTTTCGGACAAGACACATTATAGATGTTGGCTACCTGTAGAGTAGGTGCTGAAGAAACTACAGCAGTCTCTTCACCCTGGCTACAAAGTGGAATCACCTGGGAAAGTTGTAAAATGTATTTAAACCCTACCTCCACACAGAGGGATCCAAATTTAATTAGTGCTGAATTGGTCCCCAGCAATATGGCAGAGGTGTGAGAATCACAATTCAATGGAGAGAATTGGTCTTAGAAAAAGGAAGAATACCTCTTAGTCTACACAAAAGAAACAAGGACATTCCATGAATCCAAGTATGTTGGAAGAAAAATTAATAATAATGCCTCCTGCCTCACTTCATCTGGTTGTGAGAATTCAGTGAGGAAAAAGATGTAATCTCTTTGAATAGGGTTCATACTTGAATTGGTTTGAATTTATTCACCTCTCCTTTTTAGTTTCCTTATGCACATGGATAGAAACAATATTTAAAGGTATATATTATTGTTTTCATGGAATTTTAGTTCTGAAATTCACCCTTTTTATTTACCTTAAGTGCTCTCCAATTTACAGATGTCTATTCTTAAACAATAACCAATTCTGAAAGCAAAATGTCTACTGACAAATGATAGCTATAACTCTTTGGTATAAAACTTCATAGTCTCTGTCCTGCTTTCTAAATGCACCGGGATAGATAATAGTCATGAGAACAACTCATTCTCTTGAGTAACCCCATGGTTTCATGCTTCAGTGGTTGAATTTGTACCTTTTTCTCAAGATGTTTTGAAATGCAAACAGACTAGAATAAAGTACTATAAATATCACCATGAAACTCAACAATAAGAGAATATATGGGACTCCTTTGCTAAATTCAGCACTTGGACATAATCTCATGACTGCCCAGCCTCTGAGAACCATTGCACAAGCCTGAATGTGTTTCTACTAGCTCTTTTGGGAGAAGTTCTTGAAGGACAAGCTCTTGGTTCATCTTTGTCAAATTTTAGTATTTGATAAAGTTTCTGGCATTTGTTAGGTGCTCAGTAGTGTTTTTTATATGAACAAATAGATAACATTTGATGCCCCCAATTGTGCCAACAGCTACAGAAATAATCACAATTCAAAGCACACAGTATCCGAATTAAGAAGACTGAAAATTTCTTAATATGGCGATGCTAAAGTTCAGCAGTTTATTTATAGGACAATTTTGTTTCTGCTTCTCTCCCTCCTTGCTGCAAATGTTAAACATCAGTCTATCACGCATGCAAAGTGCTGATCTAATTGGTCTGTAAAAGCACGCTCTTTCTCTTTCAGCATCATAAAGATGTTATATGGCTAATCCACTTAGAGGATCGCCTTCTGTGCTACTATATTTAAAATAGCTTGTTGTGTTGTGCATGGGGATTTATAAAATGAGTTTCTAAGAGAGGAGAAATCATAGTGTGCTAGTACTACTGCTTTTCCCTGAGCCTTTGAAAGCATGTCCCTCAGTCACAGTGGGGCTGATTTCCACCGATATTTTTGACCATCTATAGTCCAGTAATGCAGGAACCGGGACTCTCTCAGGAAAAGCTTAAGAAAGGATTCACTTCTTCAGTGCCACTCCGTGAACTTCTTCTCTTGGGGACTGTATCTGGCTTCCTAGAGCTCTGCATTGTTATTTCTAGCAGAAAGCACAATCCCCAAGGAGGGAGGACTTGAGCGAGGTTTCTTTGCCATCTGTTTCTCCGTGGCACTGAGTGTTGTGTCCCGCAGGAGCAGCAAATAACTGCATTGGAGTGTGCAGCACCTTCACAGGCCTCAGGATTTCCACCCCTCAATTCTGAGTAATTCAAACTTTGAATGATAGCACAAAGCCTCCCTGGCATTTAAGGCTCTGTATGGGTATTATTTTAAATAATTATTCTAATTATCACAACAGTAGGTCCAAATTATCATTACTTCAATTTATGATAAAGAAAAGGAGTTCCAGGTGATTTATGATGTATCCACGTTCCTATAGCTACTGTGAGATGAAAGAAGATAAAAGCCCATCTTTTTTTGTAAATAATTAGAGGACTCTGTCTTCTATAAAACATGGACAGCCAAGAGCTTCATAAGCTCATGTATCTCAGGCTCTTAACAAAATCTCAGCATGCCATAATTAGCTCATGAATATAAATATTCATACCTTGTGAAGTTCATATTTTTCTTGAATATTCAATTTAGTGTCAAGAAGAGAGTTCCTAGCTAGAAATCAAATATACTACTCCAGGAAGCTCTGAAGTGTCTCCTTGAATTTGGAAAACTGTTTCCTTCTTAGCATTTTATTGATGATTGTTAAAGTCGTCTATTGAAATGTCTGTGGGGCAATAGTTCAAAGAATGCTCTGTACATATACAAAATTATCAATACCAGTCTCAACGACATGTACAGGGAAGCGGAGGAGTGGGTGAGATCCAGGGGAAACACACCAAGCGTTGTGCACATGTATGTTCTTATCACTCTATACCTCATGATGATGTATAATTACAATGAGCCAATAAAAGTATATGAAAAACAAGAAATATCTATGGAGTAGCTAGGTATTGAATCCCTATACTATTACATGCCATATTTAATATTCACTTGAAAGTGAGAAATATTATCATGGTTTTACAGGTGAAGAAATGGAAGTAAACAGAGATGAAATGGTTTTGTCATGTTCACTAAGCTGGAAAGTGATGAAGTTGGGATTTAAATTCGGGTGTGATCAGTTTCCAGCTGTTTCCCACCTTGTCATCACAACCCAACACAATTCTGTGAATGTTCTATCTGTTGAGAACCTCATGCTCCTCCGGCAGACACGATCTTTTCCACTGAAGCATTGCTAGAGCATCATCCACACAAACATACAGACGTTTCACTTTATTCTTTTGAATATTTTTAGTATGATACTCTGAATACAGAAATTTGTTTTTAGCTCATTCATGCAACTCTAGGGAATATCGTTGGGTTATCTCATTTTCAAAAAGTTAAGGGAAATGAAATCTTAAAATGGATGTAAGAATAGAGAAAGAAAACACTTTGCATGCTAACACTTAAATCTCAAATGGCACATCAGCCTTTAAAATGTGTTAAAGCAGATTAGCTTTAAAAGGTTTAGCCATTAGGGATTTTTCCATTGCCAGCAATATGGTCAATTGAAACTAGTTAAAATATTTTAATAGAAGTTTTCTTTTCATTGGAATTCTTTTAAGACTGGATATAGTCTCCAACTAATAAAGATAATCATAAAATACTTTAGGGTCCTATTTAAGAAAATGAGAGGGACTGGGGCAAGTTGCAGAATTTTATTCTTGACTGAGAAGGAGAGGAAGGCAATATTTCTGCTTTGTATAGAAAATTAACTGCCTTAATGTGGTGCCAGCATGAAAATAAGGGTGCCTGGCAGTAAAAATCTACATCTCAGGGGGAATTTGTGTTCACTGCTCCATAAGCATACAATGCCACAGGTTGTCTTACACATACAGCTAGTCAAATGAACCTGGACTCTGAGGAGGTGAGAAAAAAAGAACACAATGGAACACTCTTCCCATCAAAGGCCAACTAACAGCATGCACGTTTGCACACGGGGAGCCTCCATGAAATAAAAAGCATGCTTCTTTCCATTGCACAGCAATCTTCCAGTTAGGTCAGAGACAAACACCAAAATAATCATGCCCCAGCTTCTGAATCAAATCAGTTAAATCTAGAAAAATTAGGCAGCATGCCCACAATCCCTGGATAAGCTTTTCCTCTCATGGAAGATTTTTTTCTGAGAATATTAAATAATAGTGTATACATATATGCTGAATATTTTTCCCTAAAATATTTGGATACATGAGTTGTAATATTGAATCAACCAAAAATGGGGTCTGAAACAGATCTAGATATATAATTTATCAAGCCAGGCATGGTGCCACATGCCTGTAATCCCGGTACTTGGGAGGCTGAAACAGGAGGATCTTAGGCTTGAGGACAGCCTCAGCACATAGTGAGACTCTCGGCAACCTAGTAAAACCCTGCTTCAAAATAAAAATAAAATAGGTCTGGGGGTGTAGCTCAGAGATAGAATATGCCTGGGTTCAATCCCCAGTACCATTATCATTATTATATATTATATTATATTATATTATTATTATTTCTCTGTGCTTCATTTTCTCCACCTGTAAAATGTAGACTATAAAATCTATTTAACCATTTGGAGCACAATATAAGATTTTGCACCCAGAAGGTGAATGTGTTTTGAATTATTTTCTTCCCATTTGCAAATTCTAGGACAGGCGAGGATGAAAATGTTTATTCTACAGAAAAAACAGGCATGGGAAAGGTTGAAGGCCTACTCTCAGCTAATGTGACACTGTTTACTGCCCTGGGAATGAAGAGGGTGTGACAGTGTTGACTGGGGTGTCCAGGTAATCTGGCCTGATAATACAGTAAGGATCAATAGGAGCTTCAACAGATGAATGGATTACAAAACTATGGGATATATACACAATGGAATTTTACACAGTCATCAAGCAGAACAATATTACATCATTTGCAGGGAAGTGGATGGAATTAGAGAACATTATGCTAAGCAAGATTAGTCAGTCACAAAAAGTGAAAAGTCGGATGCTCTCCCTAATATGTGGAAGCTGGGGAGAATAAGGCATAGGAGGAACTCCAGACAAAGATGGAGAAAAGCTTAGATGAGTAAAGAAGGTGACCTAAGGGTCGCCTTAGGTGGGAAGGGGGAAGAGGGAAACACCCTAATGCACAGGATGTACATACACAAGGTTATCAAAGTCAACTACTATGCTGAGCACAAGAAGGAGGGAAGGGGGAGGGAATGGGGTGGGAATTGGGGGAGGGCTAATTGACTGATGTATGCATGTATACTTCTACCACCCTGAAACCCATCAAGTTGTATGATTACAATGCACTAATAAATTAAAAAAATACAAAATGCTACACAAATAAAAAAATAGGAGCTTCCCACTAGACAATCGATAGAAATTCAAGAGACTGTTTTTGTTTTTATTTTTTATACTTTTATTGGTGCATTATAATCTCACATCATAATGTAGTTCATAATGACAGTGACATACATGCACACAGCACTTGGTGAGCTTCCCCCCGGCTCCCTCCACACTCCCCGCTTCCCCGTACAGGGCACTGAGATTGGCATTGGTATTCTCACATATGTACATAATGTCAATGGAAGTGTTTCCTTCATTAATTCTCTCCACCCCCCTCACCAAGACCACCTCCCTGACTCCACTAGAGTCTCTCCTCCATTACCTAAAGTCCCTCTTATACCCCAATTACTCCCTAGCTTCCACATGACAGAAAACATATGACCCTTCATTTTCTGTGACTGGCTAATCTCATTTAACATAATGTTCTCCAGGGCCTTCCATTTTCCTGCAAATGACATAATTTTGTTCTTCTTTATTGCTGAGTAGAATTCCATTGTGTGACTATACCATAATTTTGTAATCCATTCATCTGTTGATGGACATCTGGGTTGGTTCCATAATTTGGCTGTTGTGATTTGTGCTGCTATAAACATGGATATGCATGCATTACTATAATATTCTGATTTCGGTTCCTTTGGAATGATACTCAGGAGTAGTATAGCTGGATCTTATGGTGGATCCATTCAAAAATCTTAATAGAGACCCAACAGAATGGGAGAAGACCTTTGCCACCTACTCCTCTGATAGGGGACTAATATCTAGAATATACAAAGAACTTAAGAAACTTACTGTTAAATTTCTAATCTTTAGAAAAGATCAGTTATTTAGTGTTCTTCTATAGCAGGAAAAACAGATCAAGACTGGAATTACAAATATATAGATGAAAATCACAAGGATTAGATGGTCTAGGAAATATGTATAGATAGAGACAAGAAGACTAAGGCAGAAAAGATCAAATGATTGCCAGAGAGACAAGAGGAAATTCAGGAGCATGCAGTGTCAGAGGTCCAAGAAAGGAGATGGTTTTTAGGGAGGAAGAGCCTAGTGTGTTGATTTGAAGACTAGATATGCCCATTGATTGAAGCATCCAAGAGTTTTCTGAGATTTCTCCACACTGATCTCCATAGTGGCTGCACTAATTTGCAATCCACCGATTCAGAACATTTATTAGTGCATTGCTTCTCCATTCCCAGCCTTCTGCAGAGCACTGAGAGGGAAAGGTGGAAGGCAGAGGTGACAGCCTTCTTCCCGAAGACCTTGGCATCTATTTAAGGCATTCTGAAGAAGAAATGTTGGGGAGCATGTTAGTGCACATCACAGGTTTAAGGATAAAATAGCAGGCTGTCTTTATATCATCACACAACTAAAGTCAAGATGAAAAATGACCTTAAGTGAAGAATCTAGAATTAAGTAAAGAAATTAAATGTAATATGAAATATAAAGAGAAGGACCTTGAGGGTCAATACTATGTATGTCCTTAGTTTAGTTTTGTTTTGGTTTTTACTTTTTGGTTTTGCTTTAGATCTTCCTGTCAGGGATTTTGTGGGACTCTGGGTCCTCATTTGTGCTGACTTGGCAAGGGCCAGATAGGACTTCCATTCATTTCAACTGAGGATGTGGAAATCTGTCAGCTTTAATAAAATTGACTAGAATACATCAGGGTTGCAGTGGGAACATATTTGAAAAAAAAAACATTTTAAGAATGTATCCCACTTTGATGAGGAGGATATAAAATAACTATGAAATTCTTTGCCTGTAGCTTGTCTTAGAATGTAAGGCCAGCATACCTTGTATCACATTTTAGCCTCAAGCCCAATGCAAAATAAATGTAGTTCGGTAAATATGCATTCAAATATTATGAGAGTACACACTATTTTGAAGATTGTTCTGTTTAATTCATCCAACAGGGATGATGCAGAGCAGGGGTAGTTATTAAGGTGTCCTCTGGCTGTAGGGATAAAATGAGTTAAATAAATCTATTATTTTTAAAGTTACTAAAGAACTTACTTTAATAGATATAGTTGATAGCCAGTTATATTCTTATTCCCCTAAGCCCAAGTGTTGTATATTAGTTTGTTAGGGCTGTCAAGATAAAATACCACAGAATGGGCAGCTTAAACAATAGAAATTTATTTTCTCACAGTTCTGGAAGCTGGACGCCCAAGATTGAGACCCCAGCAGGGCCGATTCCATCTGAGGACCACATGGAAAGTCTGTTCCAGACCAGACCTGTCTCCTTGGCTTGCTGAAGGCTCACTCTTCCTGCCTCTTCACATGGTCATCCATCTCTGTCCCTAGCATCTCTGTGTGTATTCAAATTTCTTTTTCTCATAAAGACACCAGTTATACTGGACTATTCTTATAAGGAAACCAGTCAGACTGGCTGCTCTAACCACCTTATTTTAACTGAATTACCAGTTGAAAGTCCATATCTCCCTGCAGTCACATTCTGAGGTACTGGTGTTGGGAATTTTTTCAGGGGGGTGGGAATTCCACCCATAGCAGTAGTAAGTGAAATGAGCATATGGACATGGATGATGTTCCATCTGAGTGCACAGGAATAGAAGAGGAGACTGGGACCAAGGAAAGGACCTTCAGGAGTGACACGATAGCATTGATTTATGGCCCAGACCGTGGAGACTGATAATAGCAAGTCATGAAAAACGTGATGTGTTTTCTTCCCTAGAAAATGGCAGCTTTTGTTTTGTTATTTAATACTTAAACCCATTTTGGAAGGAGTACTAAAAATTTCATAATAGATGACCTATTAAAATGAAATTGTTTTATAGTACTATAGAAATCATATATGTCTTTTTGCTTATACACAATAACTTTGGCACTTCTATTATTTTTCTCGGGCACCCTAGAGTTTTAGGAAATTTTAGACATTGGATTCTATCTAAAAGAACATTTTTAAAGTATTGGCAATAAAGCTTTGAATCACCATACATAAGGATATAAATTTCGTTTTTCTTCCTTTCCCCAAGGGAGTTAGCCTATTTTCTTTATGTCTTCCCCCCCTTTTGTTTTATAAGACGTCTTCTCCATCATTGGATATTTCTAGATTGTATTGTCTTCTGAATGCTTCATGGGAGTATAAAATTTACAAGATATTTAAGTCCACTTAACAAACATTTAGTAAATAACTGCAGTGTTCAAAGAAAGCAGTGTGTTGGATTCTACATGGGGAATAAAGATGCATAAACAATATCCTTAATGAACTGGCAGTGGAATGGAGGAAGCGAGATATGTCAGAGACGACTAGAGTACAAAGCAGAATGAAAAAAAATTACAAAGGATACTGAAAATACAGGAGGAACTCTGGCATGGGCATGGTTGTTTTTAATTAGACAAATTGGGGAAGCATTCTAAGGTAAGTGGCACTTGAACCTAATGTGAATGGACAGTTAGAATTTCTATAGAAAAAATATTTCAAGTGGAAGCACAGTGGAAGGTGTTCTTTAGGCACACATTGTGTGATACGGGGGAGAAGTAGAAAGTGCACCACAGATGATCAAGGGACACCAAGTGTTGTCCCTTTGAGAGCAAAAGAACAGCCAGCATGGACTGGTTGGGCCTGGTACAGCCAGGTTAAAAGATTCTAAATGTCAAATTACCAGGAAGTCACTGAGGACTCAAAAAGGTCAGTTAATTCAGCAATGAAGCCTAACTTCCAAACCCTCTTTCAATGTGTGGTTAAATGAGGGAGCTAGCCAGATGATTTCTTTTGGCCCTTCTAGAGTATGTGTGCAGTAAAAAGTGATAATGTTAAGATAATCATTATAATTTTTCTATCTAATTATTGTATTTGCCTATTTTCCTTGCTTCTGATTTTGGATTCTGTGTGAGTGTAAAATGTCATGAGATTTTGAAACTTCAGCTCAAAAGTTATGAAGTGCCCACAGCATACCTGTGGCATAATGCTGCAAGAGGTATAGACAGGAATAACACAGTAGCTGTTACGGAGCTGACACGTCACCACCATCCCATTCCATCACATTCCCCTATATTATTCTAGTTTCTTTTTTTTTTCGGTACCGGGGATTGAACCCAGGGGCGTTCTACCTCCGCGTTACACCCCCAGCCCTATTTTTTATACTTTATTTTGAAACCGGGTCTCACGAAGTTGCGGAGGGCCTCACTAAATAGAGAAAGAGAGAGAGAGAGAGAGAGAGAGAGAGAGGGAGAGAGAGAGAGAGAGCGAGCGCTGAGGTTGGCCGCAAACCCGGATCCTCCAGTCTCCGCCTCCCAAAGTACTGGAATTACAAGCGTGCGCCACCACGCCCGGCTTTATTCTAGTTTCTGATTGATGATAAATAAATTATAGTAGGGATATAGGATGCTGTGATAGTTAAAAAAATCAGCTTAGAATCAGACTGAAATAGGTCTACCTACTCTAACTGTGGGGCCATGAGTTATTTAAGTGATTTAAACTCTTTGACTTTAGTTTCTTGACTGTAAAATAGAGGTAGCTACCTTATTGGTATTACTCACTGTCTTGAAAAAAGAATACATGTAGAGCAGAGCACGTGGCACAAAGTAATATTCAAGAAATGGTAGTCCTCGATTTCTTGAATATTACTTTATGCCACGTGCTCTACTCTACATGCAGTTTTCTTATTTGTGAGTAGAAAAATGAGGCTTATAGAAGCTGAACAATAGAAGATACAGTACCTGAGGATAATATTTTCTAATTATTTATTATTTATTGCTGCATAAAAACCACCCCAAAATTTGTCTGCCTCTCTCTCAGATAGATAGATAGATAGATAGATAGATAGATAGATAGATAGTGGGGATTAAATCCAGGAGCATTCTACTTCCTAACTACACTCCAAGCCCTTTTATTTGTTTATTTATTTTTATTTTGAAACAGGTTCTCACTAAGTTGCTGAAGCGGTCCTTGAACCTGTGATCCTCCTATCTCAGTCTCCCAAATACTGAGATTATAGGCATAAGCCACCATGCCAGGCATAATTTGTTATTGTCTCCTAGACTTCTGTGGGTGGACTTGACTTAGCAGGGGAGTCTTACTTGAAACCTTTCATGTTGCATCAGTCTACTATGGCCTAAGGTTATAGTTCTATGAAGACTCCCTAGCACTGAACATCTGAAATGGCTCACACACAGTTCAGCCAGCTGATGCTTCTATCTTCTGGGACATCAGTTGGGATTGTAGAATGGAGCACCTACAAATTATTACTGCAAGTGGCTTGTGTTTCTCAAAGCATGATGATGGCTTCTGAGAAGGAGCATCCCAGCAGTGAGCATTCAGACACACTTGGGTAGAAACCACATGCTTTCTACATGATCTGGCCTTCTCACCTCTGGTAGTCTCAGATATAAGTGCACTTCTTCTGACCTAACAGTGAGCTTCCAAGAGGTGGGAAACAAAATTTGCAGGTGGCAGAAGGGCTAAGCCCAGATTGCCATGACTGTTAAAGTATCATTTCTACTTTAATCCCTGGGAAAAGCTACCCGATGCAAGGAGGAGAAATAAACCCTGCATCTTGATAGGAGAGTAGAAGGTGACATCACACATGAGCATAAAGAATGAGGATACTGTTTCTGCTTTGCAGAAGGCCTTATAAAAGTCCTATACAACTAGGCAGGGTAGATATTAGCTGTCTTTTTTTATGGGAACCTGAAACTCAGGAAGGTTGTGAGATAACCAAGATAACTTGATTATTAAATGAATAACCCTGACATTGAACTCTGACCTTCTGAATCCAAACTGAGTCTTCTGGGGAACCACCCTCTGCCTCTCCTTACACTGCTCAGTGTGAGCACCCTCCAGACATGGGGAAGACCATGGAGCCTCCCAGCACTGATCTTCCCTCAGCCTGTATCCATCCACCCATCTATCTCTACACCTTTACTCGTTGCTCCTTGACCCCTGCTCCTCCTGTGAGCCTCAGTTTCATCATCTTTAACTTGGTAAGAGTACCTTTCCATAGGACCAAAGCAAAGTTTACACTAGTATAATACATGTAAGGTGCTTCAAGCCATGTCTGATACACCATGAGAGCTCAATGCTTCTTAGTTGTTATTATTACCATTCAGATTCCTCAGGATAGGAATTTATATCTCTACATCTTTACCCTCATTATGAGTCCTTCTTAAGTCAACTCTCTTAAACATGAATGGTTTTTACATAGGCTATCTTCTGATTGCCCAAACCAGGGGATATTTTTCATTGCTTTTCTTTTTCTTAGCTCCATGCTGAAATTGAAATGCCCTACTTCCTTGGCATTCATAACTTTGCATTTTTGCCTGGCTGCTTCTGCCAGCCCCATAAAGTTGTGCAGGTTGTAAGCTGCTGAAGGGCACACATCTAAGGGAAAAGGACGCACATCAAAATAAAGAGCTGTTTATTGTGATGACTTTCCAGCAGGTGGCAGTAACGAGTTCTGATCTAACAAATTGGCATATGATGATGCCTTTCTGACAGATGGACAAAAGTGTCTTGAGGTGGAAGCACCTTGTTCTGATTCACCCAAATGGCTGAGCTTCCTGCTGCTCCTCTGCATCTACCTTCACACATCATCTTCCTTTGTTCCGTAAATGCCTGTGAGGTTCTTTTCGGCACTTACTTTGCATACTCTAGTTGGGTAAGTTAATAAACTCTTGCTCTTGCAGCTATCATTTCTTGTTCATGAGTCCTGAATCTTTTACTCCAGCACAGAGTTCTTGAGTTGCAGATATCTATCTGGCTGCCTCCTGGAAAACTCAAATTTGACATGCCAAAAACTCAATTTGCTATCTGCCCCTCAGAAATGAAACCCAGCTATCATTTTAGAAGCCAGAGAACTCTTGATCTTTATCAATATTTTCATGGAAAAACTCAGATCCACTTTCAGGCAGAGGTGCACATTGAGAAAAAGAGAGGAATGAATGTGCATGGAGGTCCCCACAAGGCTTCCATCCAGAGGAGTGTTGCCCCAAAACTGAGGGTGTGGCATGCGCGCCATTCCCAGCATTCCTCCCCCAACACCTTGCTCTTTGTAGTGGGTCCAGAAGGACCCGCTCTTCCAAATCCATTGTTTCAAGGACCCAGCCTTGGTCCTCATTTTTCAGAAGTACTGAGTGGTTTGGGGAAGAGATTCAGCCCATTATATGAATTTCATAGAGCCATTGAAATTAGAATATCCAGAAGTTAGGCTAGCCTTTATTCTAACAATTACTAATGTTATGCCTAATTTTTAAAATGTGCTTTCTCTATTGCCTTTCTCATTATCCTAGTGTCGGCTTTTCTGTCTCTCAATTAGACATTTTCATAAACTCTTCATTTACTATATAAGATGTTACTCAATAATAAACTCTACTTACTAATAATATATTATCATTTTATCTCATTATTATGTTTTGACACAGCTGACAGATGTGTTCATGAAAAGAACAAATCCAACCTTATTTTCCCTATTTAATATACTTTCAAAGATTATTATTACTTACAGTATAGAAGTTGTTTCTCATGACTTGGCTGTAACCTTCTTCGGAAGCTTTCTTTGACCACACCTTCCAAGAATCCCCTCCATGTGTTCAGGAGCTACATATTTCCTTCTGACTATGCAGTCCTTTTTGGCACAATACTTTCTATGTGTCCCTTCCCTGCCACTACACTGTGAGCCCTTTAAGGTCCCAACTTGAACTTTAGTCATTTTGTATTTCGTATTGCTGGTTCCTAGAATATTTCTTGAGATACATTATTCAAAATATTTTTGAATGAATGAAATATGAGGGTAGAATTAAATGATTGAGGAGGCATCATGAGGAGGTTGCACTGAGTTAGGTTATAAAATATAAATACTTTTAATACACAGTGGGAGGAGGTAAAGCCCTCCAGGAAAAGGGATCTGAAAAGGAATGATAAAGGTCCAAAGGCATTGATGAATGATAGGATTTGTTGAAAGTAAGACAGTAACACAGCAGAGTCTATGTGAGAAGGTTTCTTCTCTTGTCTCTTATTTTTTATTATTTTTTCATTATTTCTGTTTTGCTCTTCATGTCTATATAAAATACACTTTATATATTTCAATACTTTTGTTTCTCTAAAGGCAAAAATCCACTAAGTTCAGGTGTGTATCTGAGCTGACTCAGCATTTATTCATTCATTCATTCATTCATTCACTCATTTATGGTACTGGGTATTAAACCCAGGGACATTCTATCTCTGAGCCATACCTCCAGCCATTTATTATTAGTATTATTTGTTTGGAAACAAGGTCTCGCTAGATTGCTGAGAGGCTTGCTAAGTGGCTGAGGCTGTCCTTGAACCTGCGATCCTCCTGTCTCAACCTCCCAAATACTAGGATTACAAACATCCACCAACATACCTCGCTGGAACTTTCTCTTCATAATCAGAACCTCAACCTCTTCTCTAAATGTTTCCTCCATCTTCTCACATTAATAAAAAGGTGATACTTCCCTGAAATACCACTGTTCTTTAGTGCTCCTCCTGTGACCTGAGGCCATTTTTCTTCCTAAAGGGACTTCTCTCACTCCTTTGTTTAAAACTCTGCACTTTAAGGCTCATTCCAGTAAGGGGTACTTCCTGTACCACACCCATCACCATCATTCTTTTTTTTTTTTTTTTTGCAGTACCTGGGATTGAACCCAGGGGTGTTCTACCTCCAAGCTACACCCCCGGCCCTATTTTTTTTTTATAATTTATTTTGAAACCGGGTCTCACGAAGTTGCAGAGGGCCTCACTAAGTAGAGAAAGAGAGAGAGAGAGAGAGAGAGAGAGCTGAGGCTGGCCGCGAACCCAGATCCTCCGGTCTCCGCCTCCCAAAGTACTGGGATTGCAAGCGTGCGCCACCGCGCCCGGCACCATCATTCTTACCTGATCTCATTTGTTTCCTCATTCCACAGAGACAGTGACACTAAACTGACAGCATTTCCCTGCCTCCCATGCCTTCCATCGTCTTGGGACACCATCATAGCCTCTGAGACCCTAGATTTCCTCTGTTAGTAACTTTTGTCCTCTACTCAACTTTAGCTTCTACTTTCATGGCCACAAGTGGATCCTCACAAGTATAACCACTCTACTCCCTGAGTACCAAGGGAAACATCTCAGTCACCTCTCTTTCCAAGCCGCTTTGCCAAATATTCAGACTACAAGGGTTCTTCAAATTCACCAAGACCTTCATTTTGTTAATCCTTTTTCTGCTTTCCAATACACTCTTCCTTTTTTTTCCTTCCCTTTTAATCCAACTTACATTTCATGGCGTATCATTTCAGTCTCTCAGTTCTATTAGTGGTAACCTAAATTCCCTTGTACCTGTCCCCTCCCTCACCTTAGCCCACTCTGAAATACTTTTGCATCATTGAACATTCTTTCTGTCTTCCCTACGTTCAAACCTTTCCACCTCACTAAATTTTTCCAACTGACCTTTCCACACACACAAGTCTCTTTCTTTAAAACAAAACCAAAGCCCAGATCTCTCAAGTTACTGCTCTTTCCCCCTCCACTTTAACACTAAAGAATTCAAGGAATTATCTGTCTTCACAATCTGTCAGTCACTCTCTCATCTGCTCCAGCCTTCCAGCCTTTTTATTCCCACCAAAACAAATTTTTGCTCAATAGTTTATGTCTACATTGCTCAACTAAAGGATATATTTCAGTCCTCATCTAATTTATACATTCAACAAGAGTTCAGTATTGTTAAAGACACTCCCCCCTTCTGATTTTCCTTCTCCTTGTCTATTTTTTCTCCTCTGCCATAACATTTAATGTTGGGATTTTCAAGGCTTGGTCTGGATTCATTCTTCACCATACTCTCCCCTGAGCAAGCTCATCCAAATCCATTGTTTCAATTACCACTAAAAGGCAGGACTCACAAATTATTTGTTCAGTTTGAACCTCTTCTCTAAGCTCCAGTACACATCCAGCTGTCTTTTGGACATCGTGGTACCCAACTGATGATCTATCTTCCCTCCAAAACCAGACTTTTTCTGGCATCATTTAGTGATATCACATTCCATTCAGCTGTATACTGCAGAAAGAAAACAAAGTCCTCTCTCTCTCTCTCTCTCTCTCTCTCTCTCCTTTCTCTCTCTCTCTCCTCAGATTGAATCCATTACCTAGATTTGTCAGTTTTACATCCTAAACAATTTTCACTAACACTCTGTCCAGCTCCATCACTACACTTTGTTCAAGATTGTCATCACTTTCCTGGGGTATAGTCAGCCTTCTGTATCCTTGGGTTCTACATCTGAGGATTCAACCAATCACAGATAAAAATATTTAGAAAATAAAAATAATACAAACAGAAGCACAATATCACAGCTATTTATATAGAGTTTACATTCGTAGTAGGTATTATATGTGATCTAGAGATGATTTAAAATACATGTGCATCTATCCAATTATATGCAAATATTACGTCAGTTCGAATAAGATACTTGAGCATCTGCAGATTTTGGTATCCTCTGGGGAGTCCTGGAACTCATCCCCAATGGAAACAAAGGGGCCACTGTACTGCCATACTAAGGATCCTAAGTGATCTTCCAGGTATATTTTGACTTTCTTCCAATCTAGCCTACTTTAAAGTGATGGCTTTACCAGGGGTGTCTTGGATCCCCATAGGACATTTGGCAATGTCTAAACACACTTTAACTTGCTCACCTGGGGCCTGGGGACAGGTGCTGCTGGCATCTAGTGGGTAGAAACCAGCAACACTGCTAAATGTTCTATAGTGCACAGAAAAGGCCCCACGACAAAGAATTATATGGTACAAAATGTCTACAGTGGTAAGGCTGAGAAACCATGCTCTGAGCTTTTCACACTGCATACCTGATTCTATCTGATGAAGCGTGTGTATACACACACACACACACACACACACACACACACACACGCTAAAAAAAGCAACTTCTCATTCAGCTAAGACCAGAATATCATCTCAGGCTACCTCCTCCAACCAAATTTCTATGCACTGTACTTCCTCCCAGCTCAGGATATTTGCATGTGTTGTTTTCTTTTCTGGAAAATTCTCTACCTAGTTAAAACTCATTGATTCTTCAAATGTCAGCTGAAGATCTTTTCCCCAGGGGAACTTTTTATGACTCCCCTATTAGGTTAATTCCTTCATTTAGACATTCAAAGTTGATGCATCTCTCCTTCCTGGGCCATAGATATTTTCATATTTATATTAGCCTATGTGCTTTATTATGTTTGACTCTCACTAGACTGGAAACTGCAAAAGATGAATTAAAAATTTTTATTTTGTTTTCATTTTATTTAAAAATAAAATTACATTACAAATGGTTGGTTGTTGAACATTAGATGTTCAATACTCAGCCCTAGAAATATCAAATGACAGCCGGGAGTGGTGGCGCACGCTTGTAATCCCAGTACTTTGGGAGGCGGAGACTGGAGGATCCGGGTTCGCGGCCAGCCTCAGCTTTCTCTCTCTCTCTCTCTCTCTCTCTCTCTCTCTCTCTCTTTCTCCTTAGTGAGGCCCTCCGCAACTTCGTGAGACCCAGTTTCAAAATAAAATATAAAAAATAGGGCGGGGGGCGTAGCGCGGAGGTAGAACACCCCTGCGTTCAATCCCCGGAACCGCAAAAAAAAAAAAAAGAAATATCAAATGACTTGATCTCTAGGCCACACAACTAGTTATTAGCCAAGAAAGGGCCTGAATCTAAGTTTCGCATTATCAAGTGATACATTTATTCTTTCTAGACTGGTGTTTTATGCATTTGTTTAATCTTGTGGATTTTTACTCCAAGTAAATATTTTTGTAAAAGCATAGTGCTTCTAAGCCAACCACTTCTTTGATTGGAGAGAGCTCACCTCAGCCTCATCTGTGACGCTCTCTTACACCTCCTTATAAGCCCTCCTTACCCTGTGCCACGGCCTTGAAGAATTTGCCTCAGCATGTTCTGGATGTGATGACTGAGGGTTAGAAACAGATCCACTGCATTCACATATGGCTTGTCTATGGCATTACTATCTCAGTATCTGATGCACTCTTGATACTTGTGAATTCCAAGTTGAGAATACCAATATAGAATATGTTAGTGTCATCACAGGTTGAAATATTTGCTTAAACAATTTTATCAATCACACTTACATTTTTCTATATAAAATAGAAATTATCTCTTCATGTCATCAGTCTTATTCTGTGGACCACCTTTAGCATTCCACCCTTAACCAAAGCATAAATTTTCTGAACAAGAATCACAATTTTTTGTTATCTTCCTTTTCTCTTTAATTTCTCTAATGCTATCAATTGTATTATTGATTAAACAAAAACAAGCATACTGCATCCATATCACAGCAGTCAGTTTCCACAGTAGTGGGACAGGACACCAGAATGAACTGACAGGAGGATGCTGGTCTCCTTCACTACGTCAGGGGCTCATGTCCTGTGTGGCAGGTCTCCCACTGTGTCTCAGCAGCATGATGGATGCATTGCTATGTGTTGGGAACCTTTGGGTTTTTGATAATAGAGGAAAACCCAAATGGTAAAAGCTATGCTTTGGAAAAATTAGAAATTTCTTTTCCTGTTTTATCTTGTAAATTTTTTAGTTCCAGTTAAAGGACACAGTGATGGAGCAACTATATATCATATTTTGGGAGTAAGTAAAAATAAGATGATTAAACAGATGTAGATAGTTTCTATAATGAATATATATGCACACACATATATAATGAAAGTATATATATATTTAATCTACATATAAATTAACAACATTTTATATATGAATATATACAAATTATGTGTGTGTGTGTGTATAAACATAGACATATATGTATAAATTAGGAAAGATGCTAAGGGGTTATTTTTCCCAGAGACTTGCCTTTTCTAACCACAGTGTAGACATAAAATCCACTCCAAGCCGGGCGTGGTGGCGCACGCTTGTAATCCCAGTACTTTGGGAGGCGGAGACTGGAGGATCCGGGTTCGCAGCCAGCCTCAGCTCTCTCTCTCCCTCTCTCTCTGTATCTCTCTCTCTCTCTCTCTCTCGCTCTCTCGCTCTCTCTTTCCCTGTCTCTCTCTCTCTCCTTAGTGAGGCCCTCCGCAACTTCATGAGACCCGGTTTCAAAATAAAGTATAAAAAAATAGGGCCGGGGGTGTAGCGCGGAGGTAGAACGCCCCTGGGTTCTATCCCCAATACCGCAAAAAAAAAAAATCCACTCCAAGTAATGTTTTAAAGCTTTTAACAGTCTCTCAAACTTACTCATGCCAGTGCATTCCAAAAGTAAAATGCAGCTTCTCACATCATTGCTTGAATGGCTATTGTTTAGAAAAGACAGCTTCCTGTAGAAAACTCTAAAGCTTATGATTAGCTATTGAACTTATTTTCAGCATACTACTTGATATTTAAAATACATATGTATATATATATATATACTTATATATATATACTTTTGCTTCTAGAGCTGTCTTGACTCATTTAAATTTTATAATTTTTATTCAAAATATTTAGTCTGATTGGCTTTGTTTATTATATTACTCAATCTATAAAATATGGAATGCTGATAGATAGATTGATAGATAGATAGATGATAGATAGATATAGATATAGTTGGTAGGGGAATTGGACCCAGGAGCATTCTACCTCCGAGTTACACCCCCAGCCCATTTTATTTTTCATTTTGAAGCAGGGTCTTGCTAAGTTGCTGAGGGTCTCACTAAGTTGCTGTGTCTGGCCTTGAATCTGTCTCAGCCTCCCAAGTACTGGGATTACAGGTGTGCGCCACTGCGCCCAGCATCTAGATTCTTTATATTTTAAATATTTTCTACCTCTTTTGTTTAGGAATATTTTATCTCTCCACTTTTGATTACTATCTCAAAGAAGTAATTTCATAATCTTTATGAATTGTTTATGAATTTGTTCACTATATGGCAGTTGAATGGATTTGTAATTTGGGAGCTCCATAATTGCTAAGATTATCATGGTAGGGTAAGCATGACATAAACAAAAACTCATTTCCTTCTGTCTTTAGTATATAATGTTGATATGTTGCTATTTTCTGAAAATTCCTCATTGGCATTTTTCAGGCCTAGGAAGTTGCATCTATTAACATATATTATGTTGTATTGTGACCCTTATTTCCACTTTCTCTCTTTCATGAGGGAGGAAAAACACACATGAAAGAAAAGCTAATTCGGGAGTGGAGCCAGTGGCGGAGAAGTAAACTAAGCGTCAGATGTATGTTTGCAGTTCTTGGCAAAGTTATCAAAATTTTCCCTGAAGCATACTGGAAAACATCTCTCGTGATAGAAGACCCCTCCCTCTCTCACTCCTGCTTTCCAAACCCCTGAAAACCACATCTGCTTCCCACTGATAGCTTTTAACACACATCCCTTTAATGTCTTCCAACAGGAAGTGGAAATTGAGCGAAGTTTGTGTTCACCAACATTTAAGAGTCACCCTGGGAGCCAGTCAGACGATTCTGTGAAAGATTCAGACAAGAAAGGCAAGGAAACATCTTTGGACAAGATGTCGCCTGAAAGTGGTCACAGCCACGTCTTTGAAGGTTAGCATAAAATCTTGATGTGATTTCTTGAGATCATACCTTGTACAAATCAAATGAGTGGTTAATAAGTAAAATCTATAAGGAGTTTGTTTAAAAATTAGGAAGAAAAATGATGGCAGCATATTGCTTAGGAAGCACAATTCAGGAAAAAGAGAATATATGTAAAAACTTCCATCTCTATTATATTTGACTTACATTTTAAAAAATTCATACTATGTACTTTAATTCACTATTAACCAGTACAACATGCATTTTCAGTATTAGGCTTTGGAACCTTGTATTTGAATGTCATCTGACTTTTCCTATTGCAAAAACAACAACAACAAAAAAAAAGAACACCTATTTGTCTTTCTGACTATGGGTAATAAAAGGATAAAATATAAGTAACTGTCAGTGGTAAAATAAAATGTGAAATGCCTTGAGCATCTTTTTTTCAGACAGTTAAACTAAATGTGCTTATTGAATTTGGAATAAAAAGTGACATGAGAGAATCAAATTTTAGGGGTAACATCATAAATTAGATTAATGTTTTACAAATGTCATTATAAAGTTAGTAGCTCATATGTTAGAAATACAATTTTCAACAATGACAATATAAATAATTTATTGGAAAAATGCATATATCATTTATCAGTTCTGATTAGGCACATACATTCTGGATTTTTTCCATTTCAATCAACTAATGCATATTATTTGTGGTGTTTGTTAAAGATCATCATTTGTACAACTTTCAGGTTATCATTTGGAATATATATATATATATATATATATATATATATATATATATACAATGAACTGTCAAGTTGCCAGTCAACATGAGCAATGAAGATAAGTCTATGGGATATTACAGTTTACAGTTTGGGAGAGCAAATAATACTCTGCTTTAACATTTTGTTCTTTAAGGTGTTGACCGTGGATCAGAACACCAGTATCATCACCTGAAGGCTTGTTAGGGCTGCAGAACCTTGGGCCCCGTACCAGTCCTACTTAGTTTGAATCTGCATTTTAACAATATCCTCACATGATTCATATGCGCATTAAAGCTGGAGAAGCTATACTTTATGATAGTACAGACTGATCTTCAGGGTAATTTGCATATAGTTCAGTCCATTCTGATTCCATTTGGTTTAAATATATAATTTGGAGTTGGGGGGACAGTAAAAGGGATTTTGCTAATGATGGACTGGGCATGGAGTTTTAAATGCATGTAAATTGGTATTTCAATCTCAATTTTTCATTTTCAATTTATTTGGGTATGCCCATTTGGTATCCTAACATGATTAATATCAGTCTTGAGGAAGACTCCACATATTTTTGACCTGTGATTAAATTGTATGTGCACTTGCTTGAATGCAAAAGAATTAGATTAGCAGAGGCCAAGAGGGAAGCTTTAGGGAATGATTGATGTTCTGCGGATCCCAGCTTACGGAGGTCTTAGTGTAGAAAGACAAAACCCAGGTTGGCAAACTGATAGAATTTTGTGATAACTAACTCCATTCATGGCACCTTATTTCTCTTTCCACTGTTTTCTATGCAGAGATTTTCAAAACTTCTTTATTTTATAACCTTAGACAAGGTATTCTGGTAGATAATCAGTTTTTAGCATTAAAATGTGTCTTAGGTAGGGATGGTAGAAAATGCCTGTAATCCCAGTACTTGGGAGGTTAAGATGGGAGGATCTCAGGTTTGAGGCCAGCTTCAGCAATTTAGTGAGGACCTCAGCAATTTAGTGAGACCCTGTTTCAAATTTAAAAAAGAAAATAGGGCTAGGGGTGAAGCTCAGAGGTAGAATGCTCTTAGACTCAATCCCCAGTACCACAACCAAAACAACATGATATGTCTTTTATTTTTAGGTTTAAATTTCAAGATATTTATTTATTTATTTATTTATTTATTTATTTATTCATTCATTTATTTATGCTGAGAATTGAACCCTGGGACATTCTACCTCTGAGCTCCAACCCCAGCCCATTTAATTTTTATTTGAAAACAGTCTCACCAAGTTTCTGAGAGCCTCACTTAGTTGCAGAGGCTGGTTTGGAACCTGTAATCCTCCTGTCTCAGCCTCCCAAGTACTGGAATTACAGGCATGTGCCACCATGCTCAGCTTTAAGATATATTTAAACTTTAAAACACACAGAGAGTCAGGTGTGGTGGTGCACATTTGTAATCCCAGTACTTGGGAGACTGAGACAGGAGGATTGCAAATCCATGGCCAGCCTCAGCTACTTAGTGAGGCCCTCCGCAACTTAGTGAGACCGTGTTTCAAAATTAAAGAATAAAAATAGGGCTGGAGGTGTAGCTCAGAGGTAGAATGCCGCTGGTTTCAATCCCCAGTTCTGTAAATAAAAAATAAATAAATAAACAAACACACAGAAATTATGAACATAGCAGCTAATTTTATTTTCATTTATTTTATCTGCACATTGGAAAACTCTAATTCTAATGTATTATTACTTTAAAAAATTATTTCACTGTATGAACTTTTAACTCTTTCCTGGTGCCCCAAATTTCTTTCTTTGGTGGGATATTTATAAACTAATACTTAACTCAGTTACTATAGACAAGCTTTATATAAGCATAACAAACCCTATACACCCAAAGAGTATATTGACATGTTATCCTGCTACAATGATTTATTTTATTCCAAGAAGGAAAACACATGTGTCTGAAAAAAGTAGGACAACTTAAAGATTTCAGAATTTCTATGATCATCTAAGCGACTGTGGTGGCCTCATATGCTAAAGATGTAGTTAACTAGCCACAAGAGTTTCATACTTGAGAAAATACGTATTTATTACCTTTTCATAAATTGTAGATTTTTTAAAAATATAATTATGTTAGAGCATTAAAACGCAGCTTCGTTTTTCTTCAGTTTTGGAATTTAGTAAACCATACAAAGTGATAACTCCATCCCAGAACTATCAATGCCTGTTGGATCAGTTCCCACCCATTATCCTCAACTGCAGGTCCAGAGCTGTACACCAAGGTACCGTGAGTCCCCAGCCTTCCTTTTTATGCCTGATCCACTCTAAGATTCTCAGATTACATTTAATTTCTCTCACCACCCTATTTTGTTTGTTCCTCTTTCCCCACTTATGCATTGGTGTCAAATAAAGCAGAGTACTTCTATGTGCATATTGGTGGATTCCATTCACATATTCTTAGGATAGATTCCAATGGTCTGTGGTTCCAACGATTCTAAGAAGACTTGCATCATACAAATTTAAATGTCATACAATACAAATCCATAATTTGAAAAATTTGGGTGATGTAATAATAAATATGGAAGAAAATAAGTCAATATAAATGATTTTGATAAATTACTTATACAGTTTGAGTATTCCCAATCCAAAAATCCAAGGTTCTGTACAACTCAGAATTTTCTGGGTGCCAACCTGACACTGCACATGGAAACGTCTACGCCTGGCCTCACGTGATGGTTATAGTCAAGATACAGGTATACTAAATTACTTTCAGCCCATGTGAATGAAGTATGTATGAAACATTAATGAATATTTTGAGTGTAGAATTGGGTCCTATCTCCAAGATATATTGCTATGTACTTTTATATACTTTTTTGGTGCATTGCAGTCTCACATCATAATGTAATTCATAGTGATAGTGACAAACATGCCCACAGCACTTACTGAGCTTCCCGACTCCCTCCCCACTTCCTCCTCTTCTCTATGCAGGATATTGAGATTGGCATTGGTATTCTCACATATGTATATAACATCAATGAAAGTGATTCCTTCATTAATTCTTCCCCACCAACATGAACATCACCCTTCTCTTGACCACCTCCCTCACACCACTGGGGTCTCTCCTCCTTTATCTAAAGTCACTCTTGTATTCCAGTTACTCCCTTCCTTCCACACATGAGAGAACACATATGACCCTTCACTTTCTGTGACTGGCTAATCTCATTTAACATAATGTTCTACAGGTCCATCCATTTTCCTGCAAACGACATAATTTTGTTCTTCTTTATTGCTGAGTAAAATTCCATTGTATGTATATCACATAATTTTGTAATCCATTCATCTGTTGATGGACACCTAGATTGGTTCCATAACTTTGGCTATTGTGAATTGTGCTGCTATAAACATGGATATGCAGGTATTACTATATAATATTATGACCCCAGTCCCTTTGGAAAGATACCCAGAAGTGGTATCGCTGGATCATATGGTGGATCCATTCCCAGTTTTCTGAGGAATCTCCACACTGATCTCCATAGTGGTTGAACTAGTTTGCAATCCCACCAACAGTGTAGAAGAGTCCTGATTTCCCCACATCCTTGACAGCATTTATTGTTGTTTGAGTTCTTGATGATTGCCATTTGAATTGGGGTTAGATGGAATCTCAGTGTAGTTTCGACTTCTTTATATATTTTAAAACCAGTAATTTGGAAAGCAAATAATTGGATTTTTAAATACTAACATTTTATCTACATGCATGTAGAGTAAAAAAAAAATCTAAGTTCTGGCTCACACAGTGGCATGCCTGTCATTCCAGATACTTGAAAGTCTGAGGTGGGAAGATCACTTGAGCCTAGGAGGTAGAGGTCAACCTGGGCAACAGAGAGAAACCACCATCTTTTTTTAAAAATCAATTTTTTTTCTGCCTAAAAACTCCAGAAGAGTGATGCTTCAACTCTTACAGGCAATTGGGTAGTGTTCATCAAGTTTATATGACTCGGGATTTTTTTATGGGACAGTTGCCTTCTTTTTACTTTAATTCTTTAAATCATGATTTTAATTTTAATCTTCTAAGTCATCAACATGTAAAATGCTGGCAGTTTGATATATATTCAAGTCACTTGTTCAAGGCTTTTTAACAAACCTTGGAAATTACCTGCTGTATTCTTTTTGTAGTCTGCTCTATTAAAATTGAATTCATTCTTTATTCTCATAATAGCCATTCATCTCCTCTGAAAGACATTACAAAACAAACTAAAGATTCGGTTCTCATCAGTTTTCTACTTTTTCCATAGTGGGCTCCTGACAGGTATTAATGAGTCTCAAATATTGAAGTGCATGTAGTATACGTATTTGTGTAAGTGATTTTTATTTACATATCTTAGTTTTCATTTAAAATCATACAGTTTAGAGTTATGGCATCTAGTAGAAATTTCTTCAACACCAAGTCTAGAAGTGCTCTATTTCTATGCTGTCTAATTGGTAACCACGGGCCACAGCTGAAAAGTAGCTCATGCACTGACCAATTCAATTGTTAATTGCACTGAATTTTGATTAATGTACATGTAAATAGCATTGTGTTGTACAAGTTGTTTTTGTTTGTTTGTTTGTGGGTTTTTTTTCCTACAGTACTGGGGATTGGACCCTCAGGGGCATTCTACCTCTGAACTACACCCCCAGACCTATTTTTAATTTATTTAGTGTACTGAGAATTGACCCCAGGGACATTCTACCTACAAGCTATACACTCAGTCCTTTTTTATTTTTATTTTTATTTTGAATCAGGGTCTTGCTAAGTTGCTGAGTCTCTCACTAATTGCCAAGGCTGGCCTTGAACCCATGATCCTCCTGTCTCAGCCTCCCAAGTACTGGGATTACAGGCATGTGCCACCATGCTTGACTATTTTTTTATTTTGAAATAGGGTTTCACTAAGTTGCTGAGGGCCTCAGTAAGTTGCTTAGGCTGCTAAGTTGCTCAGGCTAACCTCGAACATGCAATCTTCCTGTCTCAGCTTCCCAAGCACTGGGATTATAGGCTGTACAACCATACCTGGCTAAGACAACACAGTTTTAGAAGGTGACATTTCTACAAGAAACTCATTGTCCACCCTTCTTACACAAAGTGATTCAGTTGGTAGTTGTTTATCTTAAGTTATCCTTTCCCTGCAAATTTACCTTTATTTAAGTGAATGTGGAGAGTAGAAATAGAAGTCATGTCAGTAAAATATATAAACAATTAGTAATGATCCACATATTAAAAAGTTGCATTCGTCCAGGCATGGTGGCGCACACACCATGGTGGTGCCCACCTATAATCCAAGTACTTGGAAGGCTGAGACAGGAGGATCGCAGGTTCGAGACCAACCTTAGTAGTGTAGAGAGGCTTTCAGTAACCTGGCAAGACCCTATTCAAAAATAATAAATAAAAATAGCTGGGGGTGAAGCTAGGAGGTAGAATGCCCCTGGGTTCAATCCCCAGTTAAAAAGAAATGTTGCATTCAAGTCTCTTCTATGTAGTATTTTCTAGTGTAAAACTAAGAAAAATTAACTTCACCTGAGTTTTCCTTTTCAGTTCACTGAAGAACAATGGTTTTATCATAGAAATAGCAATATCTACAGTGAGGCTTTGAATTTTTTCATAACATCTATTCTAGAACTTAATTTTCTTGGGTCTATGGAGCTTCTCATGTCAGGAAGCAAAATATCTAAGGTTAACAAGGTTAAATGGAATAGCAGGATATTTTAAAATTAATAGCACCATTCCTTTAATTAAAAAAGAGCTTCATTTGGAAACATAAATAAATCAGACATTTAGTCACAGACCAGTTTCTGTGAAGACCATCAGCACCCTATGTTCTGCTCTGATTTCTTCCCTTATGAAACTCAGAGGATGGCTTTTAGACCCAGTCTCTAGACATACCACTGTGGACCCAAGACCCCCGCCCCTGTCTTCTGCTTCCAGACTTTTCTCTCACACCTTATTCCATGCCTCCATTTCCTGTAAAATAGCCATGTGGTTTCAATTCATGTAGAAGACATTTCATTAGGAAAATTATTGTAAGTGGATCACCCTTCAAAATAACCCTGTGGTGCTTTTTGTAAAGTTGAGTCTCTTTTTCATATCATTATTTATCTCGGATTAATCCATTTATCCCATCATTTTCTTTCTTAGGTGGGGTTACCTGCAGTGTTTCAATGACTTCCACATTTTCCTTGTAGTTGCTATTATAGTCAGTGAGTCAAAATGAATGTCAGAGTTAAATCAGGGGCCCAGCAGAAAGGGGCCTCTGGGAAATTGCTATTTTGAGGAATAAGGTAATGAAGGGTCTATTCATGAGGTTGTTCACATGGTAAATGTAAGTCAGCACCTTGGAATGCTGGAAAATTTCCATTGATTAATAATCAAAATCCCAGGAACTCATTCTGAGCTTGTACATGGTCATACTTATTTTAAAACATGATGCCATCAAAGAAAGAGAACAACAAATATAAATATCCTTCTTTAAAACTGTTCATTCATCTTACCCCTTGAGACAGGAAAGAATGTCATATTAATATTTTGATTGCAGAATGTCAGAAATGTGTATCTATTCCCACAGAATATTTTTGATCTGATGCTATTATTTTCTCATTTGTTTATTCATCCAGCAAGTGTTTACTGAGTACCTATATGAACCAGGTATGATTCTAGATGCTTGAGGACATTGGTGAATAAAAAAGACAAAAAAAATCACAAGAAGAAAAGTCCAGCTTGTATTCTAACAGGGTCGTACACACAATGGACAATAAAATTAAGAAAGAAAGAAATTATATATAAGAAGGAAGGAAGTGCCATGGAAAATGTAGACCAGGAGAGGAGCAGATAGGACATGGTGAAAGCTTATCATTTCAATTAAGATGGTGAGGATTAGCCATGATGATAGTTACATTTAAGCAAGACTGGAATAAATTTTTTTCTTCATTTTTAAAGTATATATACAGAGTCACACTTTATTAAAGACAAATATATCTAGTAAGATTTGAGCAACAGTCTTCTCTGAATGATCCCAGGCCCCATTATTTGAGCGATTATATTGCTGGGTTCTATGCAATCACCTGCGGGTAGAGGAAACATACAGAGCAGCAAAATTCTTATATTTGACCACTATCACCAACATTAAGTGTGTGGAACTGCTCTTCCCTGGGGTTTTCAATCTGCATCCTGTGCATTTGGGGTATTGTTCCATCCCATGATGCGGAGAACTGGCCCAGACAGGAAAGCAGAGGGCCAGGAGTTCAGGCAGAATAACAGGGCTGGCTGAAGCCTTGAAACCTAGACATGGGAACAAACCCAGATATCAGTTATTCTAGGGAAGGGTTCAAGGAATTATGTGACCTAATACTTTTGAAATTAGAATGTCAATACAAAGGTGAAAACAAGAACCCCATCTTCAATGGAATTCATGGCTCTATGTGACTCTCCAGCAGGGTGTGGCTCATGTGACTGTCAGTGTTCCAAAAGAAAGACAACTTTAAAGGTGCCCAAGTATGGTAGGTCTGCACAGAAAAGTTTAATGAAAGATATTGTTGATGTGATCCTAGCAAGGCTGGGTTTAATAGTAAAAAGTCCAAATCACCAAAGATTAGGGCATAGCCAAGAAAACTCATTACTGTGACACAGTGATTTTGAAAGAATAGAAAGAAGGAAAGTAAGAAAGAAGGGAAGGGGGAGGGAAGAAAGACATAAAAAGAGACAGAAACAAAAATGGAAGGAAAAAAACAAAGCAGCTGTATAAAGCTTTTGAGAAGTAGCTAGAATCCGGTTTCTAAAGAATTGTTTTAGTGTCAGATATAAACACAGAATTGGAGCACTAACAACATTCATAAATTGAGTTAACACGTACTGAGTAGTATTATGGACCTGCCCCTGTGCTAGGTATTGGTGATGCAGGTATATGAAGACACAGACCCTATTTCTGAGCACTTTATAGTTTAAGGAAGGCAGCAAGCTCATAAACAAGTAGCAGGCAACATATGCTACAGTAGAAGGACACGCAGGAAGCAACTATTTCTATCCCTGGACCCACAGATGCTTCATAGAAATCCTCATTTTTTTTTTCTTTTAGATGTTTTTGTAGTATGAGTAAGAAGTGATCATGAAGAGTAAGAAGGGGTGTGTGAGAGGGAGGGAATAGGAGGAAGGGTGAAAATGCCAGGTAGTTCCAGCAAATCATAAAGAGGCAACAGAAAGAGTAATTTGGCGGGAGGGGAATTAAGAACATTTTCATACGTTTAAGGCTTAGCAGCTTCTTTCAATAAATGCAGTGTATCGTCATGAGCTGGGGCTGGGGGGGGAGGGGTGGTAGATTCTAAGCTATGGGTGAAACTATTCAGGCTGACATTAATTAGACTCAACTGCCAGGTTAAGAAGACTGGTTTGAAGGAAAAGGGAAGGCTATATTTTCCGTTTTCTAAGTTGATTGAAATGTTCACTGCCATATTTTAATAATTTTTACAAATGTAAAGAGTATTTTGGCTATTTTTTATTACTGTAAAAACTAATGTTCTAGAAGCAATCCTAAACTCTATATATGTCAAATATGGAGAATTGGATAAAAGCCACTGTATATGTCAGATGTTAATGTTGCTTTTTCAAATTCAATTTTCAAAGTATTTAAAGTTTTGTTTTTGTTTTTGTTTTGTGGTACTAGGGATTGAACCTGGGGTATTCTGCCTCCAAGCTACACCCTTATCCCTTTTTTATTTTGAAACAGGGTCTCACTAGGTTGCTAAGAGTCTTGCTACTTTGCTGAAGCTGTCCTTAAACCTGTGATCCTCCTGTCTCAACCTCCCAAGTTCTGGAATTACAGGCATGTGCCACCATGACCTGCTTGAATCTAAAGATTATATATATACTTTTATTGGTGCATTATAGTCTCACATCACAACGTACGTCCTGTTGACAGTGACATACATGGGTACTGAGATTGACATTGGTATTTCTATATATGTATACAAAGCTGATGGTAGTATTTCCTTCATTGATCCTCACTCTTACCCCTCCCCTTCCCCTAGACCACCTCCCTGGCTCCACTGAGGTTTCTCTTTCATTATCTGTAGTACCTCCCTTCACTTTCTGTGACTATCTAATCTCACTTAACATAATGTTCTCCAGGTCCATCCATTTTCCTGCAAATGACATAATTTTGTCCGTCTTGATTGCTGAGTAGAATTCTATCCTGTGTGTATCCCATAATTTTGTAATCCATTCATCAGTTGATGGACACCTTGGTTGGTTCCATAATTTGGCTATTGTGAATTGTGCTGCTATGAACATGGGTATGCATATATTACTGTAGTTCTCTGGTTTCAACCCTTTTGGAAAGAACCCCAGGAGTGGTATAGCTGGATCATATGGTGGATCCATTCCCAATTTTCTGAGGAACCTCCACACTGATCTCCATAGCAGCTGAAATAATTTGCAATCTCACCAACAGTGTAGAAGAGTTCCTATTTCACCATATCCTCTCCAGCATGTATTGTCAATTTGACTTCTTGATGATTGCCATTCTGATTGGGGTAGATGGAATCTCAGTGTAGTTTTGATTTGCATCTCCCTGATTGGTGATGATGTTGAACATTTTTTCATGTATTTACTGGCCATTTGTATCTCTTCTTTTGTAAAGTGTCTATGTAGTTCAATTGCCCATTTCTTTATTGGGTTATTTGTTTTTTAGTGTAAAGTCTTTTAATTTCTTTGTATATTCTAGATATTAGTCCTCTATCAAAGGGATAACTGGCAAAGATCTTCTCCCATTCTGTAGGCTTTCTTTTTAGACTCTTGATAATTTCTGCTCATCAAGAGTCTAAAATTTTTAATGTACCTATACTTTGAAAAATTTATTCAAATTCCCCAGTAGATTCAAGGCCAGCCTCAGCAACTTAGTGAGACCCTCAGCAACTTAGCGAGACTCTGATTAAAAATAAAAAGGGCTGGAGGTGTAGCTCAGAGGTAGAATGCCCCTGGGTTCAATCCCCAATAACAAAAGAAAAAAGAGTTTAGTTAAATCATTTTATTAGAAATGTCTACTTTCTCCCTGCATTCATTGGTTATGGGCATTTACTATTAGAAATACCTCATCCATTTGAAATTAAATTATAAATATTTAACTTTTAAACATAATTTTCTTTTTCTGTTTAATGCAGAGACATGTCCTTTAAAATACATAGTGTTCAAAATTCATTTTAAGAATCATAACTTAGTAAGAAACATAAAACACAAACAATATTAGCACATGAAACTTCTTTGTGAAGTTATATTTGCAAAGAATTACATGTGTCTATATTTGACACTTTTTCTACATCTATAAATATGGAGACAGGGCTAAAATAATGTTCTATGAATAAATTCTGCATGTCAATGTTATGATTCTTTATTTGCAATTTCCAAGCTGATGAAATAGTATATGGGGACTCAATTAGCAGAGTACACAAAGTCCTAGCCAGAGGGTCTCAGGAATTCTTGAAGAACACTACATAACTCTGTATTGCCTAAGATAAAATGCCAGTTCCATTTTTGGAAGATCATCTTCAAAAAAAAATCAGATATTGCCAGGTGTGGTGCCGCATGCCTGTAGTCCCGGTAATTGAAAGGCTGAGACAGGAGGATCAGAGATTCAAGGCTAGTTTTAGCAACTTATCCAGGTCTCTCACCAAATTAGAGAGAGACCCTATTTTAAAATTTTAAAAAATAGGACTGGTGTTGTATCTTGTAGATAGAATGCCTCTGGGTACAACCTCCAGTACAAAAAAACAAAAAAGAAAGAAAAGAAAAATTACATGTTGACTGACAAACACATTAAGAAACTTATTCTGTTAATAGTATATTTGGGTGGGGAGGGAGCCAGGGGAAAGCTCGCCAAGTGCTGTGTGAATGTATGTCACTATCACTGTGAACTACATTATGATGTGAAACTGTAATGCACCAATAAAAGTATTGTAAAAAAGAAATGAAAATATACATGTATACAAACTATTAAAGCTTTTTAGCATTTATGTTTATCTGGAAAAGTACTTTACTTTTCATGTAAGACTTTTCTGAAAATATGTTACATATACTTGTACATTTTGTTTACCATAGATACTTGCAAACTTGTCAAATTCAGTAAAACTATTAATAGCCATTAAATTTTGTTTTTCTGCTTGAGAGTAATGTTTTAGGTAGTTTCAGAATTATTATAGGATATATAATCATATTCTAGTGACTTGGTAAGACGATTACTTTTCATAATCATCAGGGAATAATTTTGATATATCACCTTCAAACTTACTTTATATCATCACTTCACAATACTTCTGACTCACTGTTTAATTTTCTTCATTCTCCATCGTAATAATGACACACTGCCTATGGGAAGGTGGTACCTTCAGCCCATAGCTTTTAGCTATATCATAGTTAGTAAACTATTAAGGAATTTTAATGTCCTCAGATTTTTCTTGTAATAACTCAAATTAAAAGCTTTAGTAAGGAGTGGAAGGTCAGATAATCATACTTTTTATTTCTTATTTTTGTGGCACTGAGGATTGAGCCCAGGGACAATTTACCTCTGAGTTACATCCCCAGTTTTATTTTATTTTTTTATTTTGTAACAGGGTCATGCTAAGTTGCTGAAAGCCTTGCTAAATTGTTGAGGCTGGCCTTAAACCTACAATCCTCCTGCCTCAGCCTCACAAGTTCTGGGATTACAGGAGTGCACCCAGCTCAGATAATCATACTTTTTAATAAACAAAGTGGAGAATTCTGGTGACTCTAAATAAGTATTTATTTTTCAATTGAAAACTTTGTTTTTGTTGACTTTCTGGATATTTCAATTCCTATCTTTGCACTGCATCACCACATTAATTTACCTTGGCTTATTCTTGATATATTTTTACTTATGCCATGTGATATAGTAATCTATTTTAGCTATAAATTTCTAAATATACTGTTTCCTCATAGTAAAATAATATATAATGCTATAAAATTGTGTTCTACAATTACAAGAGCAAAATATGAAGTGCACTATAGCCTTTCACTTGTATGCTTTTATCGCCTCTAATTCTCACCCCTACTATAAATTTATATGTTTTTGTAAGCAATGGAAAGTTTCCCCAAAAATGAAGAAGACAGCATTGGTTAAAATGAAAACCCCAAAACTCTTCACTAAAAAGGGGAATTGTGGATTTCATGAATAAATGCAATAAGCAGAACAGAGCATTTGAGAAATTCCTGCAAGATATGCACCAATAGAAATTCCAGAAAAATGAATAGAAAAAAAAAGAGTTGCTGGAATTATCAAACAAATCATTGAAAATAAAGAAATCTTCCAGAGCTAGAAGAGTACAGTAGGAGTCTTAAAAGTAAAAGGACTAAGTGTCTGAATGAATTAAGTAGCAACACAAGTAGACACAATATGGTGAGATTGTAGAATGAAATCCTATGTTAGTCCACTCAGTAGTGTGAAATCCAGGAACTTCCAAATATAGGAATAGAGTAGATTTTCAAAAAAGAAATGAGTGTCAGATTGGTGTCAAATTTTCTACTGACAGCTCTGGATATTAGAAGAAATCAGAGCAAATAGTCTTCCTTGAGATCTCATAGCTTCAGAATGACTCACAAAATTATGCTTCCACAAATATTTAAGAAACCCTAAACTAAGAAATTAACTTAAAATTATTGTGGATTCCTTGTGATGCGGAATATATGGCAGAAGTAAAATCAAGTCAAATAAATAATACCATAATGAACTATCATTTCAAAAAAGAAAAGAAAAGAATTAGCTTTCAACTTTGATGAGTTACATATTTGTATATAAGTTTTAGAGTTAGCAAATAAAACATATAAATAAAGTGAGTAATTTTTTAAATCACTAGAGGTAAATGAGAAGCCACAAACAATCCAAAAGGAAGCAGGAAAACAGAAAAAGAAAGGTACAGTAGAGTTAGGATAATTAAAATCATAAGAAACAGATGGTTAAAATAAATACAAATATTTTAGTAATTTTTATAAATGTAAATGCCCCAATTCTTCACTGGAAAGATTGATAGATTGGACTTTTAGAAAAATATTGGCATGTACAGCCTATAAGTGATGCTCATAAAAATTGGAGCACAATTCTGAGGGAGAAAGATTTAAGTAGCAAATATTAATTAAAGAAAGTCAATCTGACTCTCTTAATCTTAGAAATCAAATAAACTCAAATCCAAAACAAAAAGTTTTACAGCTTAACAATGAAAAAGAAAAAGTTAGAAAACTACTGCAATTTTCAACTTGTTTCTATACAACAAAACAATCACAAAATACAAAGAACCAACAAAAAACTGAGAAAATTGCAAAATTCTGTGACAAAATAATTAGGAGAATGGGAAATTTTGAGACTTATGTTTAGTAAATATTAGTGGAAAAAATGAAATAAAGATATTCAAACATTTAAGCAACACGGTTATCCATTTTATTTTTCAAACTTATATAGAACTCTGTCTCCAACAGTTAGAGGACAGAATTTTCTTTTAAGCACACAAAAGACATTTACTAAAATTGACTATATACTAAGTTAGGAGTTCTCAAACTTTAGGTTGAATCAGAATTATCTGGAGAGCCTCTATGCTCTTCCCTGCTCTCCCCCATATTTCTAACTTATCTGAAATAAAATCTGAGAATTTTTATTTCTATCAAGTTCCAACTTGAAGCCCATGTTGCTGACCTAGGCCACTTTAAAAACCACTGCTCTAGGCTATAAAAAAGTCTCAAATATTTCAAATAAATTACATTGGTCATATAGCAATTAAGTAAGATAGAAAACAATTGCTTTAAAATGGTCCTAAAGATGTTTCTTTCCTGTAAATAACAAGGGTTGGATTTTCTGAAATTATCCAATTATAAAACACCAAAATGCTGACTGACCTATATTGAACTAACCTTATAGGACAGTAAAGGAAATCTACCAAGACTGAAAAGTAAGTGAAAGTACAATTCTAGGAAAATAAGTAAGCAATGATATTATTTCCCAGGATAAAATTTCCAGCTCAAGAATTAGTGGCTCCCAACCCAACCCCATTCAGGTTTGAGATAGAAATTCACATATGGATGAGATCCTGAAACCATCAATCCAACAAATTAATTTATAATGGATTCACTAAGCATATGAAAGAAGCAAAATAAAAATTCCTCTGGAGTAATACATCTTCAATCAGGGCCTCAGTAGAGTCCCAAAGACATAATTCCAATGACTATGAACTCACAACACACAGAAGAAACACGGTTGTATGAGAATCAATTAAATAGAACTCTTCCCACATAGACATCAGGAATGAGTTATAAAGTGAAACTATGTAATATAGGAAATTACTTTATAAAATATATATCATTATAAGTCAGTTAGAAATTATTATTTTTTTATGTTTTTATTGGTGCATTGTAGTCTCACATCACAATGAGTATCAGTTTGGTGTTAACATACATGCACACAGCTCTTGGTGTCCCCCCCCGCCTCCCCGCCACATGTAGCACTGAGAATGATGTTGGTATAATCTCATATATACACATTGTTTATGACAGTAATTCCATGGATTCACTACTTTCTTACCCTTCCCCTTCCCTTGTACCCCTTCCCTTGCACCACTGAGGGTTCTCCATTGTCATTGGAGTCCCTTTTGTGTCCCCACTACTCTCTAAGTTGCGCATATTAATGAAAACATATGACCCTTCATTTTTTGTGATTGGCTAATCTCACTTAACATAATGCTCTCCAGATCTTTCCATTTTCTTGCAAATGCTGTTATTTTGTCCTTCTTTATTGCTGAGTAGAATTCCATTGTGTGTATTTCCCATAATTTTGTAATCCATTCATCTGTTGATAGACATCTAGGTTGGTTCCATAATTTGGCCACTGTGAATTGTGCTCCTATGAACATGGGTATGCATATATTACTGTTGTTTTCTAGTTTCAATCCCTTTGGTATGATACCCAGTAGTGGAATAGCTGGATCATATGGTGGATTCATTCCCAGTTTTCTGAGGAATCTCCACACTGATCTCCACAGTGGTTGAACTAGTTTGCAATCCCACCAATAGTGTAGAAGAGTCCCAATTTCCCCACATCCTCGCCAACATTTGTTGTTTGACTTCTTATTGCTTGCCATTCTAATTGGGGTCAGATGAAATCTTAGAGTAGTTTTGATTTGCATCTCCCTGATTGCTAATGATATTGAACATTTTTTCATGTACCTATTGGCCATTTGTATCTCTTCTTTCGTGAAGTGTCTATTCATTTCAGTTGCCCACTTCTTGATCAGATTGTTTGTTTTCTTAGTGTAAAGTCTTTTAAGTTC
>PVJS01007641.1:0-55425 GCA_004027185.1 Glis glis | reverse complement strand
AGAGAGAGAGAGAGAGAGAGAGAGAGAGAGAGAGAGAGAGAGAAAGGGAGAAAGAGAGAGAGAGAGAGAGAGAGAGAGAGCTGAGGCTGGCCACGAACCGGGATCCTCCGGTCTCTGCCTCCCAAAGTACTGGGATTACAAGCGTGCACCATCATGCCCGGCCTCCACACTGTTTTATACTTGTGTATCTGTGCCCTCTCATTAGATTATGAGTTTCTGGAGACATCTGGCATAGGACCTGGTATATTAGCTAACTAATTAATAAGTACTTATTGAGTACCTACTAATTACCAGGCACCATTCTAAGTGGAAGGGATATAGTAGTGCACACGAGAAGTGAAGTCCCAGTCCTTGGGAAGCTTATGCATGCAGTAATGTAGCAGATTACATACTATGCCAGGATATGGTAGGTTCTATAGGAAACACTGGAGCAGAGATTGACAGTGCTGATGAGCACAAGGGGGTGCAATTACATGTAAGAGTCACATACGACTCATAATCCCTGGTGAGTGTGGACTTGAACACAGCACTGGAGTGACCCATGTGGGTACCAGCGGGAAGAGATTCGAAACAGAAAGAATGGCCTGTGCAAGGGCTTTGATGGGCGGGATGCTCTGTATGTTCCAGGAACAGAGGTGAGGCTGGCGGACTGGAGAAGACTGAGCAGTGAGAGAGGAGTAGGAAATGGAGTCCAGTATATGATGGGGGAGAGGGGACTGGACTAGATTGGGTCAGCCTTTCAGGCTATTATAAGGTATTGGGCATTTAATCTGGGAACTACTGAAGGGCTTACAAGTAGGAAGTGGGTAGGTAAGAAATGGTCTACAAGAAGGTTCCCTTCATATTAGGACTCAGGCATGGAACCACTCTAGTGATTCACTTACCTTTGCAGTAACAGGGCTCTCTCAATATAACACTTATCTATGCGGTAAGGAGGTCTCCATCAATACAACAGGCTCTGGAGTTTACCGAAATAGCTATGGCTTAAGTGAGAAAATAGTGGGTTTGACAACAGCCAAGTCTGAGTTTGAGCTGTGGATGTTACCAACTTTGTGGAGTTTGGTCAGTCACTTGAGAGTTCTAAGCTTATTTGCTCATCTGTAAAACAGGATAATAAGATTTGCTGAAGAGGATGGAATTCATTTACATAAAGAATCTGGGATAAAATAAAGGTGAAGAAATATTAGTTTCTCATCTCCTTCATCTCTAAGTTACTGTATAAATAAATTTCCAAAAGCCCACAGTAATGCAACCACCTCAAATAGATAAAACACAGGATGCAGTTTTTTCTTTTAGCCAAAAGGGAATAACAGGGAAATGAATAATTTTCCCATTTGAAATAACTAAAAAGAAGCCAAATAGAAAAATATAGTTAACAATGGTTCTCAAGACAGTGAACATCAGGCAACATAGGACAGTGATCCCTGAGAAACGGAAAACAAATCTGGTGAGCCCTACGATTCCTCCAACTTACTCCCTTGGGGAAATTTTCAGGCCATGGTGCAGAAAGGATGAACTCAGGTAGAGACAAGTGAATTGAGGAGATAGAACCTGGCATAGCATGGGGCCTGACCTCTTTTGGATCTGTGCTGATCCTGTGTCTGATATTAAGTATTTTTAATAATACCAGTTCTCTACAATAAGTAAGCACAAAATCCTTTGGGAATCTACAATCCTCTGGGAATCTATAAGGGGGATTCTTCACCAACCATTGGAGAAAGCAGATCAGAAGAAAGATTTTAGCAGCAAAAAACATATGTTACACTCTGAAGTCTTAATTAGGAGCTAGGAAAAGGAAGGAAGGGCCTTCTAGACCAGAGGGGCAACACATGTAAAAGACCAGACATGGGAATGAGCATAGACAACATGCAAAATACAAGGGATGGAGAATGAGAGAATGAGGTGGGAAGGGCAGCAGGCACCAGATTGTGAGGGGCCTTGTAGGTGTAGCTAAGAAGACTCTACTAGGACCACAGACGATGGGAAGCCACCTGCGGCTTAAGCAGGGAAGTTACTCAATGCAATTTTTGTTTTATTTAAATCACTTTGGCTCGCATGTGGAAAACAGATTAGAAGAGAAAAGCAGATGCAGAGAAATAATGAAGGGGCTTTACAATTTAGGTGACAGATTATGGACATGAACTAGAGATCAATAAAAGTCAAAGGATTCTAGAAATTTTAGGGAGAGAGAGTTTTCTAGTAAATGATGATTGATTATATATGATGAAAGAACACTAGCAAAGCATAGGATGAACACTCAGATTTCTGTGATGGAGAAGGCACTGTTGACTGAGACAGGATGCAAAGGAAGAGATGAACTTTTGTAAATGCATATGAATTCAATTTGGGGAATGTTGAGTTTAAGGTATCTAAGGGATATGCAAGTAGAGATACCTAGCAGCCAACAGGAAGTTTGAGAAAGAGAGACAGACAGACAGACAGACAGACATGCACCTATGCTGAAAAGAAACAATTAATCAGTATATGCAAAGAATTCCAATTATGCATATGGGAGAGGTCACCCAATAAAAGGTGGGTAAGTGAGAAGATAAAAGTGATAGGGCCCTGTACTTTATGCCTATCCCTTAAGTAATGGGATAGGCATAAAGTACAAGTACCTAAAAGACATGAGAAAAAAAAAAAAGAATCAAGAGAAGGCAAGAAAGCCAGGATGGTATGGTCTCAGGAGAGCTGAAGGAAGAATGTTTTTAGGAGTTGTGAATAGGTCAACATTCACAAATAGAGCAGAGATTAAGAAAACAGGAATGAAAAAGAAAGCCATCAGATTAACATCAAAAGTTATTGGTAAACTCTGAAATGATTCAGAGTATAAATGGAGAGGACTGGCCTTTGACAGGATGAGGCACATCATGTCAGACTAACAACAGAAAGGGCCAAAGAAAGATCTTTGCAGATAAGAGAGAAAGCCAAGGAAATTCATGGCCTGTAGTTTTAATCTGTGAAGCAGAAGGTGAGATCTTCAAATGTGGGAATACGAAGGAAAGATGAAGGGGAGTGAGTTTAAGTACAGTGGAGAAGGATGTAAATAAATACTATCAGAAATGAGAAATAATTGTTTGTGAAACTTAAAATAATTGCCAGGCAGGATTAAGGCTCTTTATTAAGGAGAATAAAGACCAGATTGATAATTGTCTGGCACACTTCTAGTTGTGCAAAAATACTTGATGACTCCTTCCCTCCCTAGTAATAAATACTGTTTCGGTTGTGTTCATGGGAGCCAAGCATAGTTCCTCATTTTACAATCTTTCTTATAGGTAGGCTTGTATATATTTCCAATCTGGCCTGCCCTGCCTATCCTTACCTCATCAGCTGCAGGGCCCTGGTGAGAACTAGAGTAACCTCTCTGGACTCACCAATGGAAGTCAAGAAAAGATGATAGCAACACCAATTACCATCTAAAGAGCAGGATGGAAAGGAAAAGGGATGGAACTTAAGACTGTGGGTAGCCTAGTGGTTGAAAAGGTGAGGCATGAGATCTAAGCCAGACAAGGAACAAGGGAAGATCTTTTGGAGACTACAGACTGTCAAAAGACTGGCCACCTTAAAGAGATCTCACTCAACAACAGGGCCTGTTAGCAGAAATCAATGGAGACCGTAGCAAACATGCTATCCCATGGAGCAGTATATAAAAATCTTACAAATACAAAGTTAAGCAAAACAATCAAGACCTAAAAAAATACAAACATAAAATTCCATTTATACAGACAGAAAAACAGGCAACATTAATCTACCATGTTAATAGTCAGGAAAGAGAATCAAGACTGGGAATGCAGCATGAGGGAGTATGCTGGTCATGTCGGGGTCTTTGGTTGCCGATTACATGGTGTGTCTAGTTCAATGAAAATTCACAAAAATGTACATTTATTACATGTGAACTTTTCTTATGCACATTATACTTCAAAAATAAGTTGAAACCTAACAAACTCTCTATATAGATAGTTTTATATATATATATATATATATATATATATATATATATATATTTGGTGAATATATATATATTCACCAAAACAAGAACAAGAGTTTTTTATTTTTTTAAGAAAAGGTAATACTCAATGCCAAAAACATGAGACAAGAATTCCTACATCCTGCTGGCCTTGACTTTAAAATGGTACAAGCTTGGTGGAAAGCTATCTGCTTTAAAATAGGCATGGCCTTTGACCTAGAATTGCATTTCTAGAAGTTCATCCTAAGAAAATCAGGAATAGGAGAAAACTTAGGCACAAACATAGTCAATGAGTTATTTGTAAGATAGGAAATTTTGAAAGGAACAGAAATATCCCTAAATGAGGAAATGTTACATAAATATTATATACCCTGTGATATGATGCTATGCAAGTTATTTTCAATTCTAAGGTGAATTAATCACCATAATGCAGAGTTTAAAAAGAGCAGGATAGAAAAGTGAATATTCAGTATTATCCCAGATATAGCTGAAAAGTATGCCAAAGTGTGCTCATTTCTGGGTAGAATGATTTTATTTTAATAGATTATGTATTTTCTAGTTTTTTAGAAAAAGCAAGACATAATTTGTTGGACAGGGATTTCAAGGAAAATCATGCTGGTGCTGCATTTTTATCTGCCTTTCTCATGGAGTTTCATATTCACTTTCTAAAACGCAAGTAACCACTGTGTCCTGCTCCCTTAGAACTTTACAAACTATGTGATACTGTGCTGCCTGGAAACAGGGTTTCTCTTACTCCTCAGTTTAACCTTCACCCATACAGCCTTCGAGAGAAAAGAGTAGATGTTTGAAAACTACTGAATCAAAATGACAACAGGCCCTCATCTGTGATCTTCTGTAATTGTCCTACACAATTAAATAAGCTTCATGCAGCATTGAGCCATTGACTGCTTATATGTAAATGTTTTAGAAAGGACTTCCAACTGCACTGTTTGTGGTTTGATGGCATGATCCACTCTGTCTTCTGGTTAGGTGGAGAAGTGCAGAAGGTCAGAGGGTGATGGGGTAAGGTAGGGTGGGGAGTGGGTGGGGGAGCAGAAGACGGGGCTTTGGGTTCAACTCCACCTCTAATGCTCCAACCTCAGCCCTGCAACTTTGATCTTCCTCCAACTCCTTTCCCCTTGCCCCATGACTCAAAGCTGAAGGGAGTAAAACCCAACAATGACAAAGGTGAATCAACACCTGGGGGTAATAATTTAACTGGCTCACTGGGGAAGGAGAACCTCCTTTGAAGTGGACTGCAGGGGAGCCCAGGGGAGGAGAGGAAAACTTGGCCAACCCAGGGACTGTGACTGTAGGAGCAGGTAGGGAGCCTTCAAGGGAAATGGGGAAGCACATGATTGATAGATGGAATTAAGATCCTAGTTCAAGGGAAAAATACAGAGAATTTGTTTCTAGAGGAGCTCTTTCATAGCCAAGTTGTGATTGACTTTTGCTTTGGGAAAAAACTGTGGCTAATTTTCATATTAGTTGATAACTTTCTAAAAATTTGTGACCCAGAATTATCTGATGTTCTTAGTTAAGCTGGATTTGCATTGTTGTAAATAATGTTTTCTCAAAATAATGTGTTTTCTCCCTTTTACCTTCATAGGATGCTGTTCACTTTAAAGTTCAAATTAAATTTGGAGAAAAAGCAGCATGTGCTTTATATTTGAGAAACACCCATAACACATTTCTATTTTTTTAAATATATGTATATATATATATATATATATATATATATATATACACTTTACATTTACATTTCACATGCATTGTATTCAGCAGGAAACTGTCACGGATGCCAACTTTTCAGTTCACTTAGGCAAACTTTAGTGTATATTCCTTACATGTCATTAAATTAATGAAAAGGATTTAATCAACAGATATTGGTAGTACTTAGGGAACCAAGGTCATGTTCTGACTTTATATCTCCATATTATCTTTCTCCAAACTGGTTTTTATAAACGTTAGCAAATTAGCTGCATTAAACTTCTAAAGAAGTGCATAGGTTACTGCTGTATTTAAAGGGTTTCAAAACCTTTATGGCTCTGTATTTTTGTAAATATCCATTTAAATGACCCTGAAGAAGGTTATAGAAAAATTTTAATGTATATGTTTAAGATGTGAGTCATGATGTTTTAGCCACATATACGTAGTAAAATGATTATTACATTTAAGTCACTTAGCATACCCCTTATTTCACATAACTACCGTGTGTGTGTGTGTGTGTGTGTGTGTGTGTGTGTGTGTGTTTGTACATCTAGAATCTGAGCTCTTGGCAAATTTCTAGTATATAATACAATATTATATAATTTACAGTCCTTCTGATGTACTTTAGGTCTCTAGATTTACTCATCCTATTCAACTGCAACTTTGCACCTTTTGACCTACATCTATCTCATCTCCTTCCCATCTCTATTATCTTTCAACTCTTTTTTTATTGTTCCACAGATAAGAGAGATCATACAGCATTTTTCTATCTGTCCCTGGATTATTTCATTAGCATAACATTCTCCAGGTTCATCCATATCATTGAGAATGGCAAGATCTCTTTTTTAAGGCTGAGTGATATTTATATATAGTATTTTATAATATATACGCATTTCTTTATTCATCCATCGATGGGCTCTCCGATTGCTCCCATTATCTTGGCCATTGTGAACAACACTGTGATGACCATGGGATGCAGGTACCGCTACAAGATGCTGATTTCATCTCCTTGGGGTAATGAATAGAAACTTCAATGCTTTCATTTCACTGTGGAGCAGGAGATGTTCCCAAATTATCTTGCCAATGCAGCGTCCACTGTCTTCTTTGCCAGCCAGGAGCTAAGCTTCTCTCATGTAACCTGGCAGCTGGACTTAGAAGCTAAGGACCACTGACTCATCGATTTCATTCACTTATAATTAAACCCAGATTGCAACAGAGATTTTACAAGATCAAAGTTTAGTTAGTGAAGGTGAACTATTTTTCCCTACTTAAAAAGGAATTAAAGTTAGTCTCCAATGAAAATGAGCCCTATCAAAAAACAGCATTAAACCAGTGGACAAGTCAAGTCAAATCCTATCCTAAATCACATATAATGAGAACACACTCATGTCTGCTGATGCCATGAGTAATTATCACATCATGACTATCATTCCCTGAGTGTGTAATAGGTGCCAGGCACTGTCCTAAAAGAGCTAGGGTATCAACTCATTTAAACCTCACAGAAACACAGGAGGTAGGTACTGTTATTATATCCTTGTTTTAGGATAGGTAAACTGAGGCACAAAGAGGTTAAGTCTCATGTCCAAGATCTCACAGTGGCAAATCCAGGTTTCAAAGAAAGCATTCTGTTCCCAGAATCTACATCCTCTGCCAGGATACTAGATTGCCTTCATAAGTATTTAAATTATTTTTCCAAAACTAAAAACCTGCTGAGATTCATTCAGTCTTATGTATAGATTCTAAAAACCAGACACTTTTTTAAAACCTTCACACAAATCATTCAAGAGAACAAGACTATGCAGACAGTCCATCTGCAATGTAACCACATAAAAGAATTCTGAGCAAATCCAAGCCCATTAACAACAGTGCGCATGGAATCTGCCACAGAGCCAGATGTCGCCCCTGGAGAAGGGGGATCCTCTCGGGCTCATCACAGAGACCTTTAGCAGGACCTTCAACAAAAGACAGGAGAGCAGTGGCCTAGTCACCATGCAGAGTCCAAGCATAAAATGCAGAGTATGCTTAGTAATAATTTTCAAGTTTTTAATAAGAAATATTCCTTAGCAAAATCCAAACTGTGGCACTAACAATAAAGTAAACTATAAAGGTATGCCTGATAATTATGGGAAAGCTTGCATAATTAAGTAGGTTCAAAGCCAGCCTCAGCAACTTAGCAAGGCTCTCAGCAACCTCGTGAGACCCTGTTTCCAAATTTCCAAATAAGAAATAATATTGGGCTGGGGGTATAATTTGGAGGTAGAATGCCTCTGGGTTCAATCCCCAGTACCAAAAAAAAAAAAAAAAAGGACTTGAGGCTTGTCCTAATTCCCTTTTCTTGCCCCAGACTTCAAATTCTTTCAAAAAGAACACTAGAAAAAAATCAAGCACCAAAACAAACAGCTTTGGGTTTTCTGGCACTCTTGTCCACCATTTGGAAAACAAACTTGAATTGCACGATAGATAGTGGTCTAGGGATTTAAGAAATATGAGTTTGGTTTCAATAAGAAACACCTTCCCAAGGAAACCAACAAAAAGAAAAAAAAAAGGGAAAATATTAACAGTATTTTTTCCTTTTTTTTCTGTTCTGTTTGTTCAGTAACAAACATTGGAACTCAAAATTGAATATGAATCTTTATAGAGTTCACTGTTTGATTTACAAATTCTTACCAGGCTCAACTTAATTGAACTTAGGCGTCTAAAACCACTAGAGCTCAGAAGATTTATGATCGCATTTCATCTGTGGCACAGGGGGTCTTTGGATTCGGAGTCAAGGGCAGTGGCAGCCTCTAAGCTGCTTCTGCTAAATTTGCTGTAATGTGAAGCCACTGAGGGAGAAGCTCTAGAACAAGAAAGAACAAAAATCTCCCATTATTTGCAAAGTGTTTGGGCTTCTGGTACCTGTCTCATCCTATCCCCAAGCCTTCATTCAACATCTAGTCCACTCTTCTTTCAATTTAAGAAACACTAACAAGGCCAGGCGTGGTGGTGCATGTTTGTAATCCCAGTACTTTGAGAGGCGGAGACTGGAGGATCCAGGTTCGCGGCCAGCCTCAGCTCGCTCTCTCTCTCTCTCTCTCTCTTTCCCTCTCCCTCTCTCTCTCTCTCTCTCTCCCTCTACTTAGTGAGGCCCTCCGCAACTTCGTGAGACCCGGTTTCAAAATAAAGTGTAAAAAATAGGGCCGGGGGTGTAGCGCGGAGGTAGAATGCCCCTGCGTTCAATCCCCGGTACTGCAAAAAAAAAAAAAAAAGAAACACTAACAAAATCCCAAAAGGACTAAATAGATGATCTAAATAAACCTCTTGTGATGGATATCTTTCCTTCAATTAAAAAAAAAACCTAGACTTCTTATTTAGCAGTATAGGCTGGTTAGATCCTGTGATAACAAGTGGTTGATAAAACTGAATTAGCATTTTAACGATGAACTTAAATAGTTCAATTTAAGAGTTTAAATAATCCTTTTCCTAATAAAAAATAGAAAGTAACCACAGATCTTTTTTCTTTCTAAATTCAAAGAAATGGCATGTTCTGTATTCTACTGAAATAGCATCATACCAACAGCTATATGTAAAACATACTCAACAGAAATGGACAGTACAGCTGACAGTTAAAAGTTGACTATGTGCCTACATCACCTTCTAGCTTCTGGGAAATCCATCACTGTAGATATGTTATTTCTCTAGTCAGTTTTCCTCTATAACTGTAGTCTAATTTTACCTTATTCTGTACTTCTTCCACATTTATTCTACTCAGAAAAGAATAAGAAGATTGAATTGATAAGAAATAAATTTCAGCTGGGTACAATGTCACACATTTTTAATTCTGTACGTGGGAGGCTGAGACAGGAGGATTGCAGGTTCAAGGCCAGTGTGTGGTAATTTAGTGAGACTGTTTCAAAATAAAAAATAAAAAAGGGCTAGGGGTATAGCTTAGTGGTAGAGTGCCCTGGGTTCAATCCCCAGTAACACACACACACACACACACACACACACACACACACACACACACGTGCCAAAAAATAAATAAGTATATAAAACAGGAAAAGAGAAAAGTGAAATAACTCACATATTTCATTTTAATTTTGATAGAAAAACTTCTAAAGTTAAAAATCATAACAATGCTCCTGAAAATGATATATTTTGGTAAGGTGTAAGGAACAGGTTTTATACAACTTGCTAATAGCTTTCAATTTGAAAAATGTATATAAGCTACACAATCTAATTGATGCATACATTGGTACTTAACTGAAGGCAACAGACGATTTTGAAAAGCAAAATATTGAATGTCATGATAAATCTTAGAATATCTTCATTAAAATACACACTTCTACTCATGCAAAGGCATTCCAAGGCTGACAAAAGCTTTTCTGTCCAGGATTACCATCTACTTCTGCCTTCACAGATTTTGGACTGCAGGTGTGCCCCCATTTATGCCACTACATATGATGTTCTATTCCTATGGAATGCCTCTCGGGGTATAGCTAGATGCATGTCTTCCAGGAAACCCTTTCTCTAGTTTTCTCTTTCTTTCCCTAACTCATTAGTGGCCATCCTCTTATGGCAATCTGTCTTGTGGGCTCTCAAGTGAGAAAAGAAAAGCAAGAGATTCTCTACATGAGGAACCAAGAGAGTATATTCAAGAAGAAAGAGTAGCAAGTTTGAAGGCAGCCACGAATGCGTGAGCAGGTTACTGTCAGGGGAGAGTTTTAAAATAAAATGAAACAGTAGATGTTGAATCAAGTGAACGAGGCATGAGGATTTCCCATTCCTGACCTCACATCAAGAGCCAAGGGCATGTAGAAGATGGTTATGCGCAATCCATTTGGAGGTGGGTGATAATACAGGATGACATGTGAGCATGAGGGATGTTGCAGAACAGAACAAACATGTTTTCCATTAGGTACGGACTCATATTTGCTGATAATTGAATGCCTAAGATGTTAATGGTCTCACATATTTTATTTTACATAAAAAGCTTTATTGTTCATGACAATTGGAATTGCTCACTATGGCTGGAAGACTGTAGGGGCTAGAACTATGATTTTTATTTTAGTATTACTATGTATATTTTCTGTCTAACAAATTTACAGTGTAGTAGATTGATAAAATGAAAAAAGTCAGTTCTGAATATTTTTAGAAACATTAAACTAGGAACCACTACTTGTCCAGCCCAGTTAAGTCTTTCCTAAAGGGGCATATCACAGGGACAAATGGAGCTCTTCAATAAGTACTGTCTGAATGATGTGAGTAAATTAAGGGGGAAATTATTCATCACTTCAGTAACTGAGGATCGGATCGTATCTGCTCACCCCTCGTCACTAAGTAACATCAGCAACAGAAAAGAGACAACATGCTTTGTATTTTTCTTCTAATCTCTCTCTTATCAGCACCACTCACTGCACTGAAATAAAAGTAAGTGAACAAGAGGAATCAGTCCAAAGATAAGAGTTTAAATTCCTTAGACATTTTTGTTAAGAATGCATGATTAAGAAACATGATCGACAGGGATAGGTTCTTCCAGTTCTGAAGTATTAATTGTGGAGTGGCTTTCTTACTGTTTGTTTGTTTGTTTGCTTGCTTTTTAATTGGTGCATTGTAATCATACATCTTGATGAAGTTCAGGATGATAGAGGCATACATACACACAGTACTTTTTGAGCCCTCCTCCAGTTCCCACCTCACTACCTCACCCTCCCGACCTTCCCATGCTCAACACATTGATTAGCTTTGATAAGTTTGGGTACATACATCATGACCATTGAGGTGTTTCCTCTTCAAGTCTTCCTCCCTCTTCACTCCTCCCTCCTTTAGACCCCTCCTTCACTCCACTAAGTTTTCTCCTCCTTTGTTTGGAGTCCCTCCTGTGTCCCAGTTTCTTCCTAGCTTCCTCATATGAGGGAGAACATCCAACCCTTCACTTTTTGTGAGTGACTAATCTTTTTTTGTTTTTAAAAAACAATCTACTTGCTGAATGTTCACATAGAAAACTTGGTGATAACTTCAGATTTGAATAAATCATTTTAAAGAGATGAACTCTATTGTGATAAGTAAGTATTGTCTGATATCAAAGAAAATCCTTGATGATAATGTAATGTTTCTGAATAAATACTTCATGCAAATTGTCATTTCAGCATAGAATCAACATTGTATACTATGTGTACCCCTCTTCTACATATCAAAACATGTTCTGTCTCTCTTCAGTTAAAAAAGGCGGTTAGGGGAAAAAGGAAAGATTATTTCATATGACTGTGCCTTCTAAAATATTATTGTTTAGGCTGGGTCTTTAGGAGTTAAATAAAGTCTGCAGAAAAGATCAATAATGCAAGATGGCTATTTCATAGTTTTTATTCCCTATCAGGTCAACTTTCATTTTTAGTATAAATAAATCACAACTGTCTAAAAGCTTGTTATTAGGATCCCTGAATCCTGTTAACCTTCAGTTGCAATAAAACCAAAAATAAAAAATCGAATTTGATGTAACACTTCTGGGTGCTTGCGTTTCCCCCTCCTATTTGGCTTGCACAATATGAATATTCTCTTTCACACAAACAGAATAGTAGTAACTGAAGTAATAAAGATAGCACTTGATTCTGTGCTAACAGCTTTAGTCTTGGGTAATGTAATCCTCAGGCTACCTCTAGAAGGCAGACATGGCTATGAACCCTAGGATAAAAACAGAGCAGAAAGAGGTTGAGAGAAGGGTCCAAGGTGGCAGACCGAGTGCTGGAGAAACTGGGTATCTACTCTATACTGTCTCCAGGGCCCTGGACCCTCACCACTGTAAAATACTATTTCTCAAACACTCAACACAAATTATTTATTAATATTTATTAGTAGCATTTTCACAACTAATGGAAGTATCAAATAATTAAAAATTCTATAACCCATGCTTCTCCTTAATTCTTACCTGTCTATCCCCTTATCCCCCTTCCTTATTTCTCTACAAACATGAGACTTTACTATATTTGCAAATGGATTCATTCTGGTATTCTTTGGGGTTTAAATCTGCTCCTTCTGGTTTATCTAATATAACCCTATGTACACAAAGTGTATTTAGTGACAGCTAGGTTTTTTATACCAGGGATTAATAAGAAGCAATATCTCCTACTAGCCAAGCATTGATAGCATCTTTATGTTGTAGAGCTCCCTGGGTACTAGACTAGACAAAGGTACAAATACATGATTCCCAATTCCAGACAAAAATTCCCATAGTGTTTCTTCAAAATCAATTTGTGCAGGGAAAAGTTGATGACAATGTCTCTGTACATATTTCAACATTTGTTTTGCTAACTAAATAATCTGCATTTAAGCTTCCAGATACTTAGCTACGTTCTCACTTTGGGACATTTTTTGTGATAGTGTGTTATTTTATGAATATTACATTTTTAAAAAAATTGACAGAATAAAAAAGGTAGGTGCTGTATTTAGAGAGCTACTTAATAAATAATGAAGAGCAACTGATTAGAGAATAAAGATACCGTAAGAGCCCACCAAGCAACAACTTAACAGATACACCAACGTACTTCTCTCTCATGAAGTATTCTGGAGCGGTTTTAAGTACCACCATCAGACATCCTTGTGCCAGGATGGAACCTTTGGCAGCTGTGCAGGTCAGGGCCACAATTCTACAATGGTATAAACAAGATGTCTGCATGTTCCAAGAATCATATAGATAATTTTGAAGGAAGTGTTTGGAGCTGAAATTACCTTGATATGTTAGGGAAGAAAAGGGTACAAGAAAGTCCTCTCATAGCCATCGAGGGTGGCTGGTCACATGTCAGGGTGGTCACTTCCCAGATCTCTCTTTTTCCCTTGCTTCATTGAGGTTGTTTCTCAAAGGACAAAAAAAAAAAAAAAAAAAAAAAAAGCAGAACAATTCCTCCAAGCCACTGTTCATGCCTGCCACCTTTCTCCTATGTCTGCTAACTGTGTGAGTTTCTGGTATTAGGGAGAGGTATGCAGGAAAAGATCTCTCATTCAAGTCCAAGGCTGATCTTCCTAAGATAGCCACGCCTTGGCTTCTGCCACATTTCAATAGGTCAATTTGTAATTCCTAAGAGTCAGTTGTATATAACCTAGAAGATAATAACTGTCATTGAGTGGTCTGCTCTGTGTCAAACATTAAACATAACATTATATAATTTAATCTTCATGAAAATAGAAAAGAAAGGTACCAGATTTTGGAGGGAAAGATGAGGCTAAAAGAGGATATGAAACTTAGATGTCAGTAAGTAGGGGGATGAACTCAGGTCTTTTTGTATCTAAGTTGAGGGTTGTTATATATTGTTTTCTAGAAAGAATAATAAGGAAACTCATGTTGTGTCTCCTGGCCTAATTCCAAAACTAAAGCTGCCCTTACCATTTCAAACTCTTCTCTCCATTCTTACACAAAGAATTTAGAACTGATTAAAATGTATGTCAATCCAGTATGAAAAAGTCTACAATTTAACATAAAAGGGGCAGATGCTAACTGAAGTTGTTTAAACTTAAATTAGATAATATAGAATTAGAGAACTAGAGAATATAGAATATCTCCTAAGTATCTAAAAAATAACATTTTTAAAAGAGAAGGTAGCCTACAATGTACTAATAAAAGTATATTAAAAAAGAGAAGAAAACCAATAATACCTACTATACTGCATTACTGTCTTTGACTTAAGTGTAATGTCATTCAGCACGATGTGTGGGGCAAAATACTGAGTCTATTTTTATGGATTTTGTTAAATAAAAATCCCTATAATGGCATAGACTGTTTACACAAGGGGGCTTGCATGTAATTTTCTCACTTGTATTTGGATCGGTTTATATTTAGTAATAATGTATTTCTAATGTACTACTAGTGCCTTATTACTTCTGGTGATCCACTAGCAAAATGATGTTGTTTTGAACACAATAGGTATGACTGTGTTTCATTTCAATAGCAAACCTTTAAATAAAGAATACATAAGCACGAAACATTAGAACGAAGTAAATAAATGTGCTGCTATTCTGACGTGCAAATTCAGACACAGAGAATGTGGGAAGGAAACCTTCTGGATATTACGGAATTTGGAAACCCTAGCTGCCATGTTTTCAGATGTAACTTCCTAAATGTGCCTTCCATTTAGGCCTTCCTAGCAATACTACAAAACCTCCTCTTTGTACTTTCTCTTATTTAATTTTGTTTAAACTGTGGCAGAACTTTACACACTGACATTAAACAATTATCTTCCCATCAAAATTATTTTAGGAAACTTACTCTGGAAATCATACAGGCATGTTGCCAATTTACCCTTGTAATGTGGAGGAGAAGAAATGCTGTTAACATTTTTAGAAGTCGGGAAACTGCTTTTAAAGCCAGAAACATACGAAAGTATTGTCATTTAATGGGAACTGTGTTTCATGTCACAGTTCAGACTCTGCCAGAATTCAATGCCACAGAACTACTTACATTTTGATTTTCAGCAGATGTAGTCAACGTTGACAACATTCTTATATGAATCATTTGAAAATACTTTCACTGAAAACATATTCTTGATTTGAAACATAAGTGTCCTCATTGGATCCCTTTTTCCTTAACAGCTTATATGAACTGGATTTTAACTAACTTTTCTCACCTTTCTGTACCACCCACCAAAATCTTGATCATGTGAACAAATCAGATAATGAATAGTATTACCACTTTCTCATAATAATCCTCCACTTTAAAAGGGTCAAAATATATTAGAGTACTAGTTTAGCAAAAATAATTTTCTTCCATTCACCAACGCTTTATTAGGAATCATTTATAGTTCCTTTAATTTACATAGTATACAATAATAAAGAAAAATTAACATAAAAATGCTTGGTCTGACAAGGGGAAAGAATTGAGCATGTTTAAATGATGCCCAGAAAATCCACCAGTAAAGCGGGCTGATTGTTCTCAGATGCTGACCTGGTGAGCATGCCTACTGTGGGCACAAACTGAGCTGAGCTGGCTGACACTAAACAGGAGAAGCAGAAAGACTACAGACACCACGTGAAGGCACGTATTTAGCCTAACGACCGATAACCATGCACTGATGCTATGCCTTATGCTTATTTAATTCACATTCTCCCGCAAGCTTTATGGTAAATCTTTCAACAAGCCCAATCCCCCTATAGCATGTACCGATCACATCAGGTTTCTCTGCCCCATGCAAATCTCACCAGTTTCCTTCAGGGGGCAAGATTTTTACTAAACATAATTTTCGCTCACAAATTGGCTTTTTTTCAAAGGAGTCATAGTAGGACTTTGTTTAAACCTATCTTTCCCATTCTGCCATATGACCAATTTACCAAGGAAAATACCCACATTTTCAGTAAAATTCTGGACTCTACTAATTCAGAATCTTCCCAAAATTTCCAAACCAGCCTTCCATAGCCTGCACGCAAAAGAAGCAATTCAGAAGAGGACTTTGAAATAAAAACACATGTCAGACGAAGAAGTTCTAACTGATAATATTGACAAAATAAACCAGAAAGCCAACTGGGTCAATACAATGTGAAAATATAAAGAAAAAAAGAAACTGCTTTTCTTTGTGTAAGAAGACATCCTGATAGTCACCCAGTTCAAAAACTGATATCAGCTTCAATATGCTTGTGAACATTCAATTTTATGACAATCTATTGCACAAAATTCCCTTTCACATAATAAAAGGATTTAGAATATTATAGAATGAAAACAAACAAACAAAAACCCCTCAAAATACCTCCAGTAAATGAAGTCTCCATAATTGCTACCATACATGGAATCGGTTCAAATGGCTTTGAACCTAGTTTGGTCAGTCCCAGGAATTGCACACTGGGGAAATACGCATGCTTTGTCTCTTCATTCTGTTTCTGACAGGAAGACAAGGCCTATTCCTTGCACCATTTCCAATTCAGTTTCCTTCATTTAGCAGCCACTCAGCTACTTAACTAAATGGACCATCAATACATGACCACAGGAGAAAGGACACACAAAAGATGCAATGTGAGAAATTTGGGGGTCATCGTATGTGCAAGTAAAGAAGCCGATTCCAAGATTTTCCAACCCTTGTTTGGAATACCGTACTGCTAACTGATAAATCAAGCAGAGGTTATCAATATGTAAAAAGCCAACTATTTTCTTTTTGTTTTTTTTTTTGCGGCACCGGGGATTGAACGCAGGGGCGTTCTACCTCCGCGCTATGCCCCCGGCCCTATTTTTTTATACTTTATTTTGAAACCGGGTCTCATGAAGTTGTGGTGGGCCTCACTAAGGAGAGAGAGAGATAGAGATAGAGATAGAGATAGAGATAGAGATAGAGAGAGAGAGAGGGAGAGTACTGAGGCTGGCCGCGAACCCGGATCCTCCGGTCTCCGCCTCCCAAAGTACTGGGATTACAAGCATGCGCCACCACGCCTGGCAAGCCAACTATTTTCAATTTTCCTCAAAGGTCATTGATTCCCATCACATGATTTAAAATAGACTTCCATTAAGTAAAATTCAACGTTAAAATAAAATTCAATAAAAATCCATATACCCTACTATCAAGAATTTGTTAGATGGAATGGAACTGATAGATTGGAAATAAATCGAAAGAGTAAAACGACACTAGAAATATAAGAATTTTGGAAAGAACTCCGAAATGTCACATTTCTCTTCTTTCAGCTGTTTCTTTCTTTTCTCAAGGTCAGGAAAAGGCCTTGAATTCAGGCTCCAGAGCTTGTTGACTCTAAACAGCACCTCCAGTCAAGTGTTGATACGGGGACAGTGACCTAGAGTAATTTTTCTAAGGCACTGATGAGTTCTGCATTGCTGCCGTACTCTCGCCTGCATGTCCTGGTTGGAATGCCAGGTGTCTGAGAGCCATGACTTGGGCAAGTGGGTTGTCAGAGGCTGCAGAAGAGAATGTCTTTTCCAGCAAAGCTGAGTGACTCATTCCAGGCCCTCAGAAGGCTGGCTCTACTAAGACCATTTTCTAAACCTTATTTCCCAAGTAGTATTTAATCCCCAAGACACTTGAACTTTCAGTGTTCACCCAGCCAGCTGCTCTGACCAACTCAGGCATGTTGGGTAGCTGCAAAGTGTTTGAAAACTGTTAGGGAGTTGCACTTCTCACAGGGATGGGCTACGACTTAGATCTGGAAGAGGCGGTGTCAGACAGCCTAGCAATGTGATGGTTAGTACTACAGTGTGCTGCGGGGCAGTCCTACATACCAAAGAATTAGCCTTTCCAAACCCCCCTTGGAGAAACACTGCGGAGAGTCACCCACACCTCCTGTCACATTGCACATGTGTGCACACACCTCCCATTTTTTTCTCTATGTACTATTTTTGTTGTTATTTTTTGTTTTTTGGTACTGGGGATTGAGCCCAGGAGCATCCTTTATCAGCTACCTCCAAGCTCCACCCCCCAGCCCTTTTTATTTTTTTATTTTGAAACAGGGTCTCATGAACTTGCTGAGGGTCTCCCTAAGTTGCTGAGGCTGGCCTCGGACCTATAATCTTCCTATCCCAGACTCCCAAGTACTGAGATTATAGGTGTGTTCCACCATGGTTTTTATTATTACTTCTCTAAGACAGACAGTAAATAATGAGAAAGCCTAGACTCTGAGAGTCCTCATGTATCGTAATGATTAAGGATATGTAAAAGTCAGGTCTGAGCCATGGCGGCCTGGTTTTATCCCCCATCTGATGTCAGACATGATGCTCCTGTCTAAGCCCGCAGTCTTCACTCCAGCAGCTGCCACGCTGAGGGTGTGGTGCATCTGTCTTGGCATTCTGCCAAACCACATTAATCACTCTTTCCCAGGAACTAGTGATATCTCACATCCCCATTAGCTGAGACTTTGGATCTCCCATCCGAAGAGTAACAGAAAGTGAGAGAATGGGTGCCACAGGGGAGATAAATATATAGGATGAGATTACATCATGCAATAGTACAATGTGTCTTTATGAGATGGTATTGTTTTTGAGACGAATGGAATTTCTACAAATTAATTATATGACAGAATGCAATAGAGATGCTTCCTATTTAAGTCAACCCTACAAATACAGAACTTAAGTTTCAAGGATCATTTTTATATGTTGTATTGCTCTGAAGATAAAAGTCCCATGCCCCATTATAAAAGCCATCCTAAGATAAGAAAGAGAGGAAAGGAAAGGCAAGCAGGGTGGGAGGAAAGATAGAAAAAGTGATATTGATTGGTTGTTACATTGTTACCTCAAAAAGTTTGCTAAGGCCATGATGATTTTAATTAAGGTAGACCCAAAATTTATCATGTAAACTAGATTTTCCTGAAAGTAAAGTGTGTCAACCAAAGAGACACTGGGATGGGAACTATAAATTGGAACTGTACTTGGAAAAACTTGGGAATAAAGTTAACCTACTTGTTATAGCAAACTTAGAGGTGTTTCTTGAATTTGATCTTGTCACAAATGACACTTAAGCCTTCTTAGTTATTACATGACATACTGTACTGAGAATGTTGTAGGTGAGGGTATGAAGAACTCTCCCTATCCCCCCAAAAGCAAAAACTAGCTGCTCATTCATTCATTCATTCATTCAGTAAATAGTTTTTCATCCCTTCTATGTGCCAAATACTGTGCTAGGTGCCTGAACTGGTGGATTGACAAAACAATCTCAAATGATCTAGACACTTGCCTTGCTCCTGTTGGTGGGACAAAGGAACAATTCTACCAAACCTCAGCCAACCAGAACCTTCAAATGATGATTATCAGGGTGCACCTGTTTTGTGTGTCACTGAACTGTGCATCATTTTAAGCAAAAGTATATTTAAAATAGAATCATCTTATATAGAAGTAATTCTCAACTATCATGATGCTAGACATAATTTAACATTTACTTTGAGAATTTTGGTGACCCACACTCCTAAGAATCATTACTGTACTAAAGCCTCAGGAATTTCTAAAGCATACTGTCCTAGTGTGAACAGCAAATATCCCATGTGACCACGCATTTTGCTTCCTCACATTGATGTTTCTTTCTTTTTTTTTTTTTTTGCAGTACCAGGGATTGAACCCAGGGGTGTTCTACCTCCACGCTACACCCCCAGCCCTATATTTTTTTATGCTTTATTTTGAAACCGGATCTCACGAAGTTGCGGAGGGCCTCACTAGGTAGAGAGAGAGAGAGAGAGAAAAGGGAGAGGAGAGAGAGAGAGCATGTGCGCGCGCCCGTGCGCTGAGGCTGGCTGCGAACCCGGATCCTCCGGTCTCCGCCTCCCAAAGTACTGGGATTACAAGCATGTGCCACCACGCCTGGCTGATGTTTCATTATTTTTCTTTCTCCTCATTTCCACTGTCACTTATCAATACATTACTACACTGTGTGTTACAGTAACAGTAGTGGTTCAAGTTCCTATACTCTGTCAATAATTTGCATGTATTCCTCTATTTAGAATTTAGACTTATGTGTACTGTATGAGAAATACCTACTCCAAGTGCTCAGAGAAAACTCTAGGGCACCTAAATTTGTCATCCGGCTCTTCTTTTTTTCTCTCTCTCTGCAGTTGTCAAATATGTCTGTGTGGGAGAGGTTTGTTAGATGACTGAATTTGTCAAGTTTGTAGAACATTGGAAAGTACTTACAATTACAATGAAAGCATTTTTAAAATACAAGCTTATGTATTTTTCCAACTATTCTTATGTTGGATATTCTTTCATTAGAAATTTACATCTTGAGGAAAAGTTGAGTTTAATTTTAGTTATGTGAATTTTAAGAACATAAGGACAGTTATTTGGAACAGTAAAAGAACTCAAAGACATCAAGTATCAGGTGATAAAAATTCATAAACACATGAACAAAGAATCCATTCATCCACTGGCTTATTGAAAAGCAAATGAGAACCTTGCGTCTGTTGCTAAGACAACTGAAATGTGATGACTAAATGTGAGATAATGAAGAGAATCTCTAACTTTAGAAATCAAATTTTTGGAATTGCTACTAAAATCTCACCTACATTATGACACAAACTTTATGAGTTTTATTTAGAAAGAAAGAAAGAAAGAAAGAAAGAGTAAGACTTTGAGCTCTGCTGGTGAAGTCTGAAGCTGTCCAATCAGGACACAGCTCTGTCTTAGAGGATGTGCTTGGTGTAGCAGAGGGAGGCGTCCTGGCTGGGAACAGCCCCATCTTATAGCACTTGATAGATGAGGTGTCTGCCAGAGACTCTTACCAATTAGTCAAGAAAGACGTATTTGCAACTCATTTATTAAAATTCCAAGTAAACATTCTCAAAATACAGAAAAAGAGGAGAAATAGTAGCTGTTTCTAGAATATTGCTATTAAAATGTTTGAACTCTGGGCTCACTCCATTCTGGCCATATTGTCCTCTCTGCTGTTACTCCAACACGACAGGTAGCCTTCCCCTGGCTCATCCCCAAGAGAATGTACTTCCTCCAGTCTTCCATTTGGCTTACTCCCTCATTGTCTTCAAGTTTTGTTCAAATATCATCCACTTTAAAACTGCAGTCTCTTCCCCCCAGTGCTCTCCCAATCCTCTTTTTTGTCCCTAGTATTTATTATCTTCCTACATACACCACTGTCATATGAGCTCCCTGCTTGGTTCACATAACTATTACACTCAGTGCCTGACACACAGTAGATGAAGTTAAGTTGTAACTTCAAGGGCAAGAATCAGTGTCCCCTACTATAAACATGTCAAATTATGGAACCAGCCTAGGTGTCTATCAACAAGTGAATGGTATACACACACAATGGAATTTGAACATAAAGAAGAACAAAATTAGCCAGGCGTGGTGGTGCACGCTTGTAATCCCAGTACTTGGGAGGCTGAGACCAGAGGATCTGGGTTCGCGGCCAGCCTCAGCTACCTAGCGAGGCCCTCCGCAAACAGGAGACCCTGTTTCAAAATAAAAGAATAAAAAATAGGGCTGGGGGTGTAGCTCGGATGTAAAAAGCCCCTGGGTTCAATCCCTAGTACAGCAAAAAAAAAAAAAGAACAAAATTATATCATTTGAGGAAAATGGATGAAACTAGAGAATATTATGCCAAGTGAGATTAGCCAGTTACAGAAAGTTGAGAGTCATTCATCTGTTTTCTCTCATATGTAGAAGCTAGAGAGAAATTGGGAAACAAAAGGAACTTCAGATAAATGAGGAGAGAGACCATTAGAACAGTAGAAGAGGATGGGGGAAGGGAAGGGGAGGGAAAAAGAGACTTGATGAAGGAAACAGTTCAAATAATGCTCTGTTTGTATATGAAGTTATCGATACCAATCTCAACAATATGGATGGGGAGGAAGAAGGAGAGGGGTGGAATCTGGAAGGAAATACACCAAGTGCTGTGTGCATGTATGTGTCTATCATTCTGAACCTCATTAGGATGGAAAATTACAATGCACCAATAAAAGTATACACACACACACACACACACACACACACACACACACACACACGCATATGTATGTGTGTGTGTATAAAAGAGTAATTTTTTCCATAATTGAACTTCTGAAAGGAAAACTATCAGATGCTCTTGTTTCTTCCCACCTTAAGTTGTGGCCCAACTTGAAGTGGGCCTCCCCCCCAGAGCTTTGATGTTTCTACTTACATCAAGTTTAGAATTTCTGCACTAATGATGCCCCAAATCTAGAATGACCATGGGATTTATGCAGCTCAATACTTCCTAGGCTGACTAGTATCATAATGGTCATAATGGTCAGAGGTGGTCACCACTTCCATGGGCAACAATTTTAATTTTCCCTGTGATGTAAAGTAGTCTTTTCTGAGTTCCTTAGGTCCTCTGGATAGGAGTCACTAGACATGGGGCTAGGAGTACAGCTCAGTGGTAGAGTGCACACTTAGCATTCATGAGGCCCTGGGTTCAATCCCCAGCACCAAAAAAAAAAAAGGCAGTAGATAAATGATATGTTGCATGATATATCACTCTGACCAAAATTAATTCAAAGCAGATACTTTGTATGATATATCACTCTGACCAAAATAAATTCAAAGCAACTAATTAATTCAAAGTGTCCAGAAGGACTGTTTCATAAGATTTCAGAGGTGCTCAGTTTACTTAGGAAAGGCTGAGCAAGAATATAGTCATTTTCTGCAATTAATCGCTAATGCAAGTGGGGAAGTCAGGCATTTTCTCATTGCTGGAGAATAATGCAAGCTGTCAGGAAGAAGAGGCCAGATCCTCCCACTGCCATCATGCCTATTTCAGGCCAAATCTACTATTTCATGCTTTATATATATGCATTTGTTTTTAAGACAAAATAAATAAATATTCAGTGTAGAAAAATTGGAAAACATGTTTAAATCATAAAAAATAAATGGTGTACAATGCTTCCCCCAAACAAGCACAACTTGCTGGATATTTCTGGAGCCTCTGAGGCCTCATAGCTGGTTTCCCTGCCTCCAAGCACCTGTATCATGGCCGATCTGTCATCACAAGCACAATTTTAATTATGTTATTACCTGATCAGAAATCCATTGGCAACCTCTTGATGCCTGTAAGAGGACTTGCCAAAATTTCGAATTTGGGGTCCAGGCTACTGATTGCTAGTTCTATTTCCCTAGAAATATTTGAGAGTTGGAAGAAAAAAAAAGTCCAAACCTAGACATTAATTTGGGCAAAATTACCTTTGGAAAAGTAAATAATTTAATCCACAGTATAAAGTGCATTAATAAACCAATCTAACAACTAGATTAAATCACAGGAAATGGAGAAAGAAATTCAAAGTCAGACTGGTATTTGAGAGCAGAAGACTGAGTGAGGGCAGAAAGACCAAAACATGGCAGAAGGAGTCACACAAAGAGCCGCTCTTACACTGATATCTGGCTCCCACTCTACTTAAAGGTCTCCAGCCAGCTCTACTCAGCAGACCACAGTTCATAGATGGCAGACCTATGCAATAAGTCTCCATACTAGTGAAATGAATAATGACTGAGTTCTAATTACGAAATAGGAGGTATATTTCCCTTGATATAAGGTGATTTTATAAATTGAAGGATGGGGGTGTGTTAGATAAAATAGCGGGCTATGTATTCTGGGAAGGGAAAGGGTAGAAAGTAATGGGCACCTGTTGGGTCATCCGCTCGGCATCCTTTTCTTGGAAGTTCTCCTCCCTCGTTCATCTGCTCCCAGGCATCACTCCTGAAAGCCACATTTCTATTTTGTCACCCTGCTTCTCTGATAGCATTCCCTTCCCTAGAAGTACGGAATTGAGATAAAGAAAAAGAGAGAGATTCCACCATCTATCTGGGAGGCTAAAGAGATTAAGACACAAAACCTGGAGCAGTGTCACATGGGCATGTCCTGCTATCACGGGACCTGGAGAAAAAGCAGACTGATTTGATCAGCCAGTCTGCATCCAGAGAGATGGAGACAGTGACTCAGCTAAGAGAGCGCAGCGGGATGGGCAAAGGATGAGCAGGAAGACACCCCTGGCTCCCATGCCTCCTGAGATTCAGCATACTCTCTCTTCTCAAGTTCTCCATAAAATCATAACTTTGCTTAAAAAGCAAAACAGTGAACAAGAAATACAAACCCAAACTCCCCCTTTTCTGCTTTAACTGGTTTATATTTGTTGCTGCAACCAACAAAAGCATTAAGTAAAACAACCAGGAATCCAAGTCAGCTGCAATCCCTACTATGCTAATTTACCTATCCAATCTCCTCTATTATTTCTTCACACAAATCAAGTGGGACTGTTCAACATTTATAAAACACACCTTTCCTTTTCAGTTTCTGGTGAGCAGATATGCCAGGTATTGTGAATCATGTCAAGAGTTGTGATCAGAGATTATACATGAAATAAAGGAAGGTCAAAACAAAAATCAACAATAAAACCAAGGGATATGAAGTCAGTGAAGCAAGGCCAAACAAACACATATGTGAATGAATAAATGTTAATAATAAGGTCTTAGCTGTAGCCTATCCCTCTCTCTTAATGGGTTTAAGGATCATTCTTATTTACATGAAATAATCAACTATTCTGCAAGGAACAGCACCTTTTACCTATATTATTTTACTCTCATCTCCTCACTTGTTTAGTTCTGGGAGATTAACTCTAGAGGGAGAAATACACAAAGCAATCAGCAAGTATCCAGATAGCACAAATTATGCTGGGCCAACAAGGATTGATGCGCACATATATGGTAAGATGCTTAAAAGACAATAATTTAAATTTCGAGACCATTATTTAAATATTTAGTTAGCATTGATATCCGGGATTTATGTAGGGATTTAGTAGATTCCTCAGACAACAACAGTTCTCTGAGGAAATCAGCTTAGTACACTACCATAACCAAAAGGGGGTGAAGATATGCCAGTTATTGAGGGTACAATTAACAGCAAAACAGAACACATCATTCATTCTGGCTCACAGACCCAGCTGCATCCACACCTGTAGGGATCTATCAACACATCCCAGAAAAAGTAAAATGATTCCAAAGAGATCCAGTGACTGTCAGCCAAAATGATGAGGAGAATGGAGAGGAATCCACATGAGGTCAGACTTTGAAACAACACAAAACAATCCCCAAACTGGGAGGAAGAGGATTAAACTAAAATATGACTGAGGTTAACTAAGTCACAAGAGAATTAAATTACACTCTTAGAACATGTATCCTTCTATCAGTCTTCTCATTTTCAGAGGAAGTATGCTTCATAACTTATAAGAGGTGGTTTCAATAACTAGGCGGAGTTTATTATTACTTTGCATTGTGATTAGTAATTTTCTGGGTTTTTCAGTCAAAAACAGTGTGTATGCTAACAATGTAATTAAGTCCAAGAAATGTTACATAGTTCCATGGATTGTACAGTTAGATTGTGTTACTGAGAGAATCTAAGGTTTATTGAAACTACATCCCCAAATTTTCAAGTTGGAGGAAATGCAACAACGATTTTTGACGCATCTTGGAGACAGAACACTGGGCTAGATGGACCTCTGATTTGACACAGTGAAATATTATGCGTGAAGGGGTCCTCTGCTTTCCCTGCTCTGAAAGCAATACAGCATTTAATTTTTAGACAGGCAATTGTATGCAGATAAACATTTCAGTGTACTGGAAACATTGCAAAAGTTATTTTACTAGCAAATAAATGTGTATAATTTAATGCCTTAACCATAACATTGTTAAATCATAACTACATAAGATGAATTAATTGCATCTTTCTTGTATGATACTGGGGATTGAACCCAGAGGTATTCTACCTCCAAGCTATGTACCCAGCCCTATTTTTATTTTTTGTTTTGAAACAGGGTCTTGCTAGGTTGCTGAGAGTTTCGCTAGGTTGCTGAGGCTGGTCTTAAACCTGTGATCCTCCTTTCTTAGCCTCCCAAGTACTGGGATGACAAGCGTGCACCACCTCACCTGGCTAATTGCATTTTTAAAGCCTTTATACCTAGATCTTGAATAAATAAACTTCATGGGGCTCATTTAAAGACTAGCTATTAAACCAAAATTAATTATAATGCTTCTTTAAAGTTTGCCTTTCTCTTGATAGAGTTAGTAAGAAGAAGATACCAGCCAAGGCCTCTGCTGAATTTAAGCAAATATTAAGTTCTCAGCAAACTCAGTTTCTTTAACTTATGAAGTGGGGAAGAATCAGCCCTCACCATTACCCACAGAATGTTTTGTTAATTTTTTTTACTCTCCATATGGAAAAGTTATCACATTAGCTCCTTTGTACTTATAAGTACTTCCTCTATTTTAATATTCTCCCTGCGATCTTATTACTGTATTCTACCGGCAGTACTGTGGCCAGGATGAAACAAAGCTACTACAAGAGCTGGTATAATTCCTGGAAGTCACTTCGCAGCCTAATTTCACCAAAATTTATATTCCCATTCACTCCTTACTTAACAGAACAAATAAAATTGCCTGAGTGAGTTGTATTTCCTTTCTATATCTTTAATGTCTTCTTGGTGGAAATGCTTTGCTAGTCAGAGGTCCCAAAGAGAAAAAGCAAAGAGAAGCGGAAGATGTTGGAAAGAATTATCCTGTTATTATGGAGATGCTCTACCATAGCAGTGTTCTAAGATATTTGTACAGAATTCAATTAAAGGATGAGATAAATTATTTTCTCACCTCATATTGAAAATAACAAGGATTAAAAGTAGAAGAATTATTAAGCAATAGGATATTCATGGAAACATTAGCCTAAAATTTCACTGGTCTAGGAGCTATCTATTATATTAAATAAGAACCACGTATTTTCAAAGTAACTTCAACGAGGGATCAATCCACACAAATTTGTCACAAATATAGAAAAATATTGAACTTAGAAATAATGTTTTGGCTCATGTTTTAAGATGTTCTATCTAGAAGGAGGCATAATTTTAGGGTAGGGTAAAACATGAAAAATACAAATTACAGTTTTTTTCAGGCACCTATTTTATGATTGTTAGTTTTCAGAACAAAGGCCAAAAATAGTATATTCTGGCCATAGTTAGCAACACAGAAGAAAGCAAAAAAAGGAAAACATTCAAGGAAAGTAAATTTTTATATGAAGCACATTATATTCCTTTTCATATGACATCAACTTTAACAGTTTCAGGAAATAGCAAATACTGTCCCTATCGTCTGGCTTTTAGTATATTCATATAATGTTATTTCTAAGAATACAGTTTTTCCTTACTCATATTGCATAGGTTTGTAAATGTTCTTTTCCCCAATCTACCACTTACATCTGCAGCCCAAGCATTTCTTTCCAGAAGAGGAATTAAGACCAAGCAAGACAAAGAATTTGCTGATACACATGTCACTCCAAGAATTCTCCTGACAAAGTCTCAACACCCAATCTAATTACTTCCCTACTGTAAAAACACTTTCCCTCTGCATTTATTCTAGTCATTTCAGATCCAAAACCAACACACTATAAAGCTAGCTAAATAAATGAATGGCGGTCGCTTCAGGTTCCAAGCCAGGTGCGTTCTGTATGGCACTGGGTCTCCAGCTTGGATTGTATGCTGATTTGGTAGTTCATATTAAGCTTAATATTTTACTTAAGATTAGTTTAGAATAGGATCACCAAGCCCAGGTTTTAGATTTTACATCTCAATCGAGCCTCCCTCCCCACTCTCTCCCCCAAGAGCAGGTGAAGGTGAGAAAAAGAGGGAAAGAGAGAGAGAAAAAAAGAATATTTTTGGTCCTCAATGGCAAAAAACAATGTGCCCATATAGGCAGATACTAAAGTATTGCTGCTTAGTATCTATAATAAAGGCATTTTTTGATGTTCTAAAAACAATCTCTGTGCCTGCATATGAGAATATGTATTTATTTATTTATTTATTTATTTATTTATTTATGGTACTGGGGATTGAACCCAGGGGCATTCTCCCTCACAGTTATACTCCCAGCTCTATTCTATTTTTAATTTTGAAACAGGGTCTCACTAAGTTGTGGAGGGCCTCACTAAGTAGCTGAGGCTGGCCTCGAACCGGAGATCCTCCTGTCTCAGCCTCCCAAGTAATGGGATACAAGCATGACCACCATGCCCGGCTTGAGAATATCTATTTTAAGCATTCCTCTATGAGCTAACTATTCAGTGGTTAACTACACAATACCTATTGCTATTGCATCCTTTTCTGTGCAGTGTTCTTTGGCATACTTCCATTATTTTCTTGGTGTCTATCATTATCTTAACTGAGTGCCACTTTTGGCACCCCCAGACCTGATATCGCTGAATAAATACAGGATCCAAGAACAGCCACATCATTATCTAACTGACATTGACTAGCGAGTGGAGCTTGGCCAGTACAGCAGAAGTCGGGGGAGAGACCAGCTACGGCCTCGGCACTCAGGTTTTAAAAAGGATTGCTTATTTTATTTGTTCTTTCTTTTTTTATTGCACAAAGCTTTAGAGTTCTTAGAAAGTAATTTGTGTAAGTTTACCCATTCATATTGCACATCAGGTAACTTCAAGAAGTTGGTAATCAATGGCAAATCACTGCTAATTACCAGGAGCCACGTCTATTTTTCAATTTACATATATATATATATATATATATATATATAATTAAATGGCATTATTAATACATTTTAAAGTCTTTAAAATAATAAAATAATAATAAATTATACTTTTGCCCATTTTTATCAGTGCTGGGATTGAACCCAGGGTCTAGTGCTTGCTAGATAAGCACTCTACCACTGAACTGCATCCCTGGCCCTAAAATTATACTTTTAAGGGCATGCAGGCTGAGATTTTCTAGATAAAAAAAATAATGATCTCATTCCAGGCTTAAATTCACTGAGCTCCAAACTCTGTTTCTTCTCTTAACACACTGATGCCAACTGCGAACACCAAATCAGTTTGGCAGAGTTCTGCTTGCTTAAAATTTACGTAAGCATAATATTATATGTCAAAAATCCTGAGTGGCCTCAAGTGTAAAACACTGATATGAAACATTAATAATAAAGATGATCATGTTGTTCTGCTTTTCCTACTAAACCTCAAGATATGCTGTTTGCAAAAATTATCTAATTATTTCCATAATCCTTGCAAAGTAGTCACAGATCAGTTACTCATGGAGGTCAACAAAATGATCAGGAAGGAAGTGCCTGCAAGGACTAGAGCTCTGGCTTTCTCTTCTCTCCACACATCCTAGATTAGGATTTGTAGGGGAAAACAATGTTTCATCCATTTCCTAATGCTCCTATAACCTAAAATTAATTGGTTCCATTTTATTTTCCCAGCGATAGTACTGAGGATTGAACCCAGAGGTATTTTATCTCTGAGCTACACCCCCAGTCCTTTTTTATATTTTATTTTGAAACAGAGTCTCCTTAAGTTGTGGAGGCTGGCCTCAAACCTGCATCCTCCTGTCTCAGTTTCCCAAGTATTGGGATGATACTCAGCTTATTTGGTTCCATTTTGATAGCTAATTAAAAAGAACAAAGATCAAATGTCATTAATCATATATCATATTACATGCTCGTTATGATCCAAAGGAAAAGACCACATATAATCATTTTAATATGTAGAGAAATCAATTATAAGAATATCATGCTGAATTAAAACAAAGGAAGAGTTATTCAAAGGGCAAATGAATGGTATGTAATATAATCTCACTCTCACAAAAGAAAACATGGTGGACATTAACATTTTACCTGGATCTGTATTGTTTGTTGTGTCAAAAAAATCACTACACACATCATACGCTAGAGCAAGTAGGACAAAATAAACCAGTACCCATCACACAATTAAATACACATTTCTTAATGTAATAAGATAAGTCATATCACTAATGTCATATTAAGGACATGTGTTTATTATTGTCATGGTATTTATAATATTTTTACTTATCCATTTAAAATTGAGGCCTGGATTGTGAAATGCAAGCATTGAAAATGCATAAGCCTAAAAAAATCTGTTGGTCATCTGGTCCAACCACAAACAACTAAATAGTGCTAAATTCCTGTATGAAGTGTCTTGACTACTTTAATTCATCATTTCTACCAGCTCCCAATAACAAAAAAAGAGAATGTCAAGTTAATGTTGAGTTTACTAACTTGATAAACTCTCAAAATCTAGCAAGGTTTCATGAAAAAGAAAAAGAAACCATATAGCTTTTCTTTTTTGGTAAACACAGTTTTGACAATTACTCAGTACTGGCCACAATTCCAGATAGAATACATTATAAGAAGAGATTAGAGTGAAAATTAAGGTTAACTTAAAATAACATCTATGAAAATATTTTTTCAAGTATTTCTAGAGGTATTTCTATTATCATTCTTTAAAACTGATTTCAATTGCAGTCTGTTTCATTAATGTTCTGACTAATGGTGCCCTAGCCAGGTAATATACAATTTCCATACACATAAATTATTTAAGAAACTCAATGTTTCATATCTCAAACCTGATATACAGTATATATCTTACTAGTTCTCCAAAATTTTATTTTTTTTCATTAGTGATGTTTTGATCTTTATTTTACTATACCTGGAATTCTGAGGTTCTGAAACATCGGATTCTGTGCACGTTTTCTTTACCTGTTGAGAAAAGAGTACTAGTTATTCTCATATGAAAATACAACTTCCTCATTCAGGTTCACACACTTGTTAAAGTGGATACAGCTCTGCTCACCAAGATCTCTATAAAATACTCCCCACATTTTATAGCAACAGCATGCAGTACTAAATACCGTATTTCATTATTATCCCATGAACAGCTGCCAAATGTACTTCCCTGTTCTCCATCAGTATGTAAAATGTTCAGCTAAAATAGCTGGGGACCAGCCGAACTAGGAACAAAGAAACCAAAGAACCAAGTTTCCCACTTAGGAACTAGAAAGCCATACTGTTCTCAGTCCACTAGGAAATGTTTTTCCAATGGATACTGCTTCTGTCTCCTGCTAAAGCACACCATAATAAACACCAGGTTCTGGGGCAAAGCATGGTGTTAGCTAAAATGTTCGTATATTAATTTTCATTTTCTCAATCCAATGATTATGTTTCAAATATGTCTCAGCATATCAATTAAGTTTAAGCATTGCTCCTAGACTTTTCACATATATTAGCAGTATATTTCACGGATTATATTTCAACTTTGAGGTTTTTAAGCCACCAAATGTAAAGAATGAGAATAACTTTTGCTTCCTGGGCAGGCTATCCATTTCTGGACAGAAGTATGTGGTACTTCCTTGAAAACAAGGTAAAGCTCATATCCACCATCTTTTACATTTTAATTTCAAGTGCAAATACCTATGCCTGATTATTGTGGTCTGAGACATATATTTTGTGCATAACTGACTCAACCTCAAAAAATCCTTTAGTTAATTTGGGAGCTGAACAATATACATTCACAGGTCAATCGTCGTGTACTCTGGATGACTGTATTGTGATGGCCTGCCTATCTATGTAACCTACAAATTCAAACAGTTTTAATATACAGCTTAGAAGTGAAAAAAATTACTGGATAAATACCATGGTCATACTCATGTGGTGTGAATTGAAAATTGAATGGTACCACTTTTTAAAAAACAAGTTTTGAGTTTTAATGATACAACATTGTATTTCTAGCTCACAAAGCAATTCTTTCTTCCTCTGATTCAAAAGAATGCTTAAACACACACACACACACACACACACACACACCTACACTTTAAAAAAATCTGTGTCTTTTGCTTTCATTTCTAAGTCTAGACATTTGTGTTATCTGGGAAATCAATTATTTGCTTGATTAACTTTGTACTCTCTTTTGCTTCCTGTGTATACATTTACACAATATGAAGATAAGACTGACTAGCAAAGATATTGTCATTCTGCCCTACTAGGTAACTTCTCCTAGGCCCTAACCATGGAACTCAGCACCATGAGATGGAGAGATGAAGAAATGTTTTCATGAGTAATTAGTTAGAAGGAGGAGGAGGAAGAAGAGGAAGAGATACTTTTCTTATAATGTCAACACAAAATTCACTAAAAAAAAAATCAGAGTTGTATGTCCATTAAAAAGTTGTCCCAGAAAAATAAGAACCAAGTGGGAAAGACACAAGAAAACAGGACCCTTTCTTCTCATTTCCATCACTTTCCTATGATTCAACACAAATAACTATACAAACTACCCAGCGAATACACAGAAGTCACCCCGAAGTGAATCCATTTTCCTCAAAACTAAGGCAACTCAACTCTGGGTCTGGCGGAGAAGCTCCAGAATGCCACAGAGAAAGGGACAAACACTCCTGACCAAGACTCAGAGCAAACAAGCTTCCTGTAACTTAATAAGAAAGCATTTTCCCTTAATATCCATGGCTTTCCAAAGCATCATTCTCCAAATGACTTACCAGAAAGCTCTGATTATTTTAATGTATTCTCAAAGTAATAATTGTAATACAGAAGACACACCTATTTGTTCTTTTCCTATCTAGTACCCACAGAGTCCCAGGCTTATAACTAACACTTAATGTGAGGAAAGAACTAGATATTCTTTTCAGATATTTTGTTATAGCTGTGCATTCATCCAAACGGTTGTGATTTTCATTCACTTGGTTCATGGTTAAATGAGGGAAGGGTAAGATTTAGGATACTGTTACTATAGACGAGCTTTATCTCAAGAGTGGTGGGTGTTTTGAGAATGAATCCCCTCCCCCTTCCGAAGGAAGATGGGAAAAGCAGCAAAAGGAGTGATTTCTGAACCAACTCTTAAAAGGAGATAGACCTCAAAGACTCTACCTAGAGAACAAAAGCATTTCACTGGCAAGGGGTTTGCCAGAGGAACTACATTATAAAGCCCGTAGCCCTCATAAAGGGTTTGGAAATTAACCTTTGCGCAATGCAGACACTGAAGGGGTTAAAGAGAATAGAAATGTCCTTGAAGACAGTGTGGAAGGGGACACAGTGAAGGATGAAAGACAGGTAAAAACCTTGTGCAAAGAGAGAGGATGTAAGTTCCATAGTCGCAGAGATGATCTTGACCTCGTACTTACCTCATTATATCCCCAAGCCTTGACAGGATCCTCCCTAAATACTAGCGTACTGAGTAAATCACTCAACAAATCAGTGAGAGACAGTGAAGGTCTGAGTCAAGACAGGAGACACAGGGAGAAATGAGATGTGTGTGTGTGTGTGTGTGTGTGTGTGTGTGTGTGTGTGTGTGTTGCTAGGGATTGAACCTAGGGCCATTCTACCTCTGAGCTACACCCTCAGCCCTATTTTATTTTTTATTTTGAAACAGGGTCACACTAAGTTGCTGAGGGCCTCAGTATGTTTCTGAGGCTGGCTGTAAACCTGCAATCCTCCTGTTTCAGCCTCCCAAGTATGGGGCTTACAAGTGTGTGCCACCACGCCCAGCTTTACTTTTGGATTTGCTTTGAAGGAAGGGGCAGCAAGCAGGCCAAGTGATGAGGCAGGACTTTATGTCCACACTTGAATCAAATCCTACTTTTCATAACACACACAAGGAGGTGGGCAAAAAAAATATGCCAAGAAGGAAAAGACACAAAGAGTCCAATGCATTTAAATTGCCTGCAATGAAGTGAATTTTAGCCTGCTTAATGTCTCTTCAGAGAAATTATAAAAATCACATGCAAAATCAAAGCATGACAAAGAACTAAAAGTTTAACTGTTTTAAAAGAACTATTTTTATTCAATGAACACACAAATATCAAAATATTGAATTTTTTGAATAAAGAATGAATGGATAATAGCTAAAAATTTTTAGTGTTTACTATATACCAGCCCTGGTGCTTAGGTAAATATTATTTTTGCCCCAATTCCCACATGATAACCCCAAGAACAAGAAAGCAGGTTATATAGCAAAATTCAAATTCAGATCTGCGAGACCATTTCAGTCAGTACATGTGAAGAACCTAAAATTCATAATCATATAAGCCAAAACGTTTAAAATGAGGATCAAAACATCTTAATATTTAAAAGTTCAATTTCTAGTATACCATAATAATGATAATTCTTGCCATTTATTAAGCAATTATTCTATTCTGCTCACTATGATAGACTAGGAAGATGTCATCTCATTAAATCCATGATGACAGGTATAATGAATAAATCCCCAATTACAAATGAGAAAAACAAGAGGTAAAGAGGTTAAATAGCTTGTTCAATAGCCCACCGCTGGGCATGACTGAGTGCCTGGGAATCACTGTCTAGGTATAGAGATGAACTCGACCCAGGCAACTCAACAGAGTCTCCGCTCACCACGCGGGGCTGCTCAGAACTTGAAATATGGTTGGTATGAACTGAGACCTGCTGCAAGTGCAAAAGGCACACTGAATTTCAAAGTCTTGGTGTGAAAAAAAATTAAAATCTCTCAAAATTTTTATGTGGATAAATTCAATCATATTTGAATATACTGGGTTAAATAAAATAATTTTCCCTCTTTCTCTTTGCTTTTCTCATGTAGCTACTAGAAAATTTAAAATACATGGCTTACATTACCATTTTTCTATTGATCGGTCTTGACTTAGACCAACCAAAATCTGCTTGCATGGATAATTCAGTCTAGAGGAAGAGACATACAGTAAATGTGTAAACTGGTAAACAAAGAAAATGTCAGCAGGGACAGGTGCAGAATGTAGAAATACAGGGCAGAAAAGACTGGTCAATGATTAGTTGGACAATTATTTTTAAAACTCATTTTCATCTTTTTTTGTGTGTCTGCTGAGGTGCTGATGATTGAATCCAGGAGCATACCCCCAGTCCTATTTTATTTTTTTATTTAGAAATAGGGTCTTGCCAAGTTGCTGAGGCTGTATTAAACGTGGGATTCTCCTGTCTCAGTCTTTCAAGTACTGGGATTACAGGTGTGCGCCACCACACCCAGCTCATTTTCATATTTTATACTACTACTCATTCTTAAAATTCTTTAAACTGTATTTATATGATCAACAACATAAAGTATAATTTTTAAATAAATTGTAGAGAATGTGAAATATAGTATTGAAAATAAATACTTTTAATGTCTGGAAAATATATGTAGAAAGTATAATTTCTAGAATGGTTTGCATCATGACAATTATATTGAAGTATAACAATCAACCTTAATTTTTTCTCACATTTTCTAACTACTTGTTGCTTTGAGAAGCTCACAATCTTTTGAGGAGAAACAGAAATAACTCATACAAAAGTGCACAAACAAGAATAAGTTTCTTTTATCTTATCTATCATCTTCTAAGAAAAGCTGGAATCAATTATCCCAATTATTTTCTACTAAATCTTGCTGTTTATAATTCCTGAAACATTAACAATAATAAAAAATGTAGAGGGTGGAATAATGGAAAAAGATATTTTCAAAAGACCTCTTTTAAGATTTCATTTTGTTTCAAAATGAACTCTTAATAATTAAGTCTTACAACATACTACGTAATATTAATAACAAAAGATCAATTATGCAACTATAAATCCAAGATGAAAACTTTGGAAATGAAAGTTTGTTGATATAATGAATAATTTATTATACATACATTTATGGATGGTATGTAAGACAACATTTTTTCACTGAACTGTGTAGGAAATACAATATAAATTAGATTTGAATGCATTATTGCTTAAGGAAAGCATGGATAAATAAGTATATATAAAGATAAAATTTGTCCCAAAATGCATATAATTTTATAGACTATTGCATACCAAACTATTTGCAATACAGAAAGTAATACAGAAATTACTGTCAACAATTTAGACCTATCAACTTTGTATTTCAAAGGTGAATAGTCTAAATGTGAATCTGACTGAATGTTACTTATAGAAATATTGTAATGCAATATTTTTTGTATTAATGTGTACTTTATAGAGTGTGTTTTATTACTGGATTAAGTGAAATAATTGAATGATTGCCTGATAAAGCAGAGTGGCACCTAACTTTAGTTATTTTCAGGTTATGATTTAGTCTAAATAAGACTTCTTGAAATATCAATGGTCACATAATTTTTTTCATTGTTTCTAATCCAAGTACTAGGGGAAATAGTCATGTTTTAATTTTAAATGAAATAATGGAATTTAAAAGTATTTTCTTATAATTATTTCAGTTTTATTCTAGGGATTTAAATTATTCTTTCATTTAACACATCTCAGTTGAATGATTCTTTTTATCACATGGAGTTTTTAGAAAAATTGAATACCAACTGATACATAGAGTTTGATGGTAAAAGCCATCTTGGTCTTTAGTTAGCAACATTCAATACAAATGAAACTATATTCATTCCTATTCTACTTCAGGATACATGTATAACATAAGAAAATATAACAGTAGATATATGAATTAATTCAAAATTTGAGTCCAAATAATAGTGGTTGGAATATTCAATAAAATATATACATTCCAGAATGTATTTACTCTTTTGCCAAAAATTATTATAATATTTAGGTACAGTACTGAAAGAAAGCATATATTCATTTCCTAGATATAATATTTAAAAATTAATACCAACCTAGAACTTAATATAAGATATAATTCAATGTGATAACCTGTGATCATTTGTGGGTTAAGGTAAACATAATTTTTGTTAAAAAGATCATCATAGAATTGTTGTACTGCTAGAACTTTATAGATAGGAACTCAGAGATGCATAATCTCCACAGGCTAAAACTAAAATGTGTCAACATTTCTTTTTTTTTTTTTTTTTTGCGGTACCGGGGATTGAACGCAGCGGCGTTCTACCTCCGTGCTACGCCCCCGGCCCTATTTTTTATACTTTTATTTTGAAACCGGGTCTCACGAAGTTGTGGAGGGCCTCACTAAGGAAAGAGAGAGAGAGAGAGAGAGAGAGAGAGAGAGAGCTGAGGTTGGCCGCGAACCTGGATCCTCCGGTCTCTGCCTCCCAAAGTACTGGGATTACAAGCGTGCGCCACCATGCCCAGCCCTCAACATTTCTTGATAAGACCTATTTGAAATTTTTTATAAAAGTTATAGTTCAATTTTTTGACTCTTAAAAACTCAAAACAAAAAAATCTTTAGAACACAAGCACTGTCTCAAAGAGATTTTAAAAATGAGTCTATGCTTTAATATGTCCATCCAAATTTGAAATGCTTCTCAAGGAAAACTGAATGTCATTTTGCCAAATGGTGGTCAAAACAAAGCCTTAGAGCTTGTTTCTCCCTAGCTGCCCTAGGGAGAAAACATAAGACCCTTCACTTTCTGTGACTGACTAATCTCATTTAGCATGATATTGTCTACTTCCATACATTTTCCTGCAAATGACATAATTTTGTTCTTTATGGCTAAGTAAAATTCCATTGTGTGTATATACCACACTTCCATAATCCACTCATCTGTTGACAGACACCTAGGCTGGTTCTATAAATTGACTTGTGAATTGTGCTGCTATAAACATGGATATGCATATATCACTATCTGACTTTAGTTCCTTTGGAAAGGTATCCAAGACTGCTATAGCTGGGTCATATGGTAGATCATTTCCAGTTTTCTGAAGAACCTCCATACTGATCTCCACAGAATCTGTACTAATCTGCAATCCCACCAACAGCATGTAAGTGTCCCTATTTTCCCACATTCTCACCAGCATTTATTATTGTTTGCATTCTTGATGAATGCCATTTTAACTGGAGTTAGATGGAGTCTCAGTGCAATTTTGATTTGCATTTCCCTGATTGCTAATGATATCAAACATTTTTATGTATTTATTTGGCCATCTGTATTTCTTCTTTTGAGAAGTGTCTATTCAGTTCAATTGCCCATTTTTTGATTGGGTTGTTTTATTTTTAGTGTTAAGTTTTTTAAGTTCTTTGTATATTATATATATTAGTTTATTGGAGAAATAAAACATTAAAATTATTTTCAATCTGTAGGTATTCAAGAAAAACAGAATGATCGAGTGTAAGAGAAAGATGAAAATGCTAGGTAATAAGTGGCTCAATTTATTTAGGGGATGTTTTTGTAGCCAAATTTTGAGAAAAGACCTGGATCAATCAAAAAGTCCCACTAATGTGTTTCATATATAAGATGCTGAAATTACATATTTTATTACCATTTGATTTTTATTATTATCAATATAAATTTCTTGATGCATTGTAATTATAGATCATAATGAAGCTCAGAGTGATAGACACATACATGGACATAGCACTTGGTATATTTTCCGCTGGATCCTATCCCGCTCCCTCCCTTCCCCATATATATTATTCAGATTGGTATTGATAACTTCATATATGAACAGAGCATTATTTGAACTGTTTCATTGATCAAGTCTCTTTTTCCCCTCCCAGCTGGGAGATTCAAATCCTCTCCCACTATCCTACTAGTATCTCTCCTCATTTATCTGAAGTCCCCTCTGTTTCCCAATTTCTCGCTAGCTTGTGAATAATTCATCTATACTTCTTTCAGTGAGTCACAAGTGCCAAATCCTATTGTATGAACTGCTAGTATAATCTTGATGATTTTTGTGGGGGAAAGAGAAAAGAACAAAATCAATTTATCTTTAAAAAATAGACACCGGGGTTTTACTAAATTTTATGTAGAGAAGAGAAAAGTAGTTGAAAAAGACAATAGATTTGTATTTATTAAATGCTACCTATTAAGCTTCTGTGAGATAATGTAAAAAAAGAAAAAAAAATAAAGAAAACTTATAAAATCTAATTATTAAATAATATATAACTATTTTTATAAAGTGTTTGTTTCCTTACAAACAAAAACCTTACAGCTCTAAAATGCGTACATCTTGGAAATCTTTTTCAAGGAGTTAGGGAAGTTTTCTTCCTTCCTTTTCTGAGTACATCCCTTTCAACCTCTTTTTACCCAGTCAATCTTCTCCGTACAGCACCAAGTGTCAGTTCCCAAGCCAGCATTTATTTACTATAAAAATGTGAGAACTCTAGCGCAGAATGGGAAGTCTGCATTTATTCATTCAAGGAAAAATTGCCATAACCCATTTTTAACTGATGCATATCAAAGGTATAATTGAATATTCTGTCTTTAAGGACAACAGTAGACAGAATAGATGTAAAGATTAAGAACTGTAATGTTAGAAGGTTAATAAATAAAAACCCACCACCAATAACCTAGAGTAGGAATCATTTTACCCCTGCAGCATTGGGCTGTCATGGGTGAGATCTCACTTGATTTCTGGCCTTCGGTGCGGGGGCCTTCCAGGATCCTGGTTTGGGGGAGGGAGGTTAGACAAAATCACACACTGGGGAGGAATTATGTTTTAAGTGGAAAAAATCCTACAGTCTATAACTCTTCATCAACTACAACTGTCACAATAACTTACAAATTATTTGAGAGTTCATAGCAAGGTTGAATATATTTAAAAAAGCAATTTAGTAACAATAATAATGCAGGGAAACAGAGCAAGTTATTTATGTACAGTAATAGACATTAAACCAGATGCCAGCCATATTAACTTTAAAAATTCTAATAAACATTTTCTCTTTAGTTATTTTATAGTCCTTTGTCACCTGCCATAAACATCACATATACTGTATGAGTTATTTAGGAATATTTCAAATGTCTTCTAATGGTAGGTTTTTTCATCCTCACCCAACAGGGCAAAGGTAACTCCGTCTTAAAATGCCACAAAAGGAACAATAAGATGCCTTAACATCTCATGTTACAGCTCATATGGAAGTCCCTCCCCTTTAGCTTTGGAAATGAGACTAGATTGTTCAGCCTTAATATCACATAAGTACTATAGACAAATGTTAAAAATCATTTTTTCTCACAAATGTGCATTATAAAAACCTAAAGACATATTTCCCCATGTATCTTGGTCTCCTTCCTAACTTTTATTTACTTTTTTTGTAGTTCTGTGTGTAACAAAGAAGGTACTTAAATCCTCTGCAATGTCTTACAAGAACAAAAAAGCAAAATTAAATATTCAATTCTAATCTGAAAACTTTTACTACATGAGCATAATGTTGATTTGGTAGAGTCCAGTGCAACTGAATGATAATTGCTGACTCTCCGGGGCATCCATCTTTACATGGAAACAGAGAAGAAAAATCCCATGAATTTTCACACTAAAGTCTTTAATTTTAGATTTTTCTCTATGCAAGTCGAGATTTATGAATCCTCAGGAATAATGCTTTAAAAACAATCTTAAAAATTTACCCTCATTCTCTAAATAGAGAAAACTTGCTAATGTTTTCGGCAATGTCTTCTACATCTTTTTTTTTAAGATATTGGAATGTTTTGGCCACAAGGTTAAGAAAAACTACCCCATTTATCATGACCTGCCAAGCACAACGGGACCCCAGACAACTCAGCCCTCTACCACTTAACAAATTCAGCTCATCTCAGTCATGAAACTTCAAAAGAATTTGGCCACAGGCACTGATGAGTTATCATATGTTTTAAGGCATGAATATCAATCATTGTGTTACATGTTCTAGTCTACCTAATATCATTTGTCTATTAGGTATTACTGGTACTTAATCTTTCTAATTTGAGCAATAATTGACTATACAGATAGTCTGGCTTATCAATATCAAATTGTCAAATTCACATGCAAAAGCGTCTGTTGAAGTCTCTCTTGGGTTTGTGTGTGTAAACTTTAAAGGAGAATTTCAAAAGACTATATAAAACTCTCCTAATCTGCTCAACATAGCCATCATAATTCTTAATGAAGAGAGAAATTCTTTAACTTTAAAAATAACTTGATCAAGGCAAACAAGATTTTAAAGGCAAATTTAAACAGAATAGCACATGTCTATGTATTTCTAGGTTAATTTATACAAAGTCTAAGTATTTTGAGCACAGCACATTGATAAAATAAATATATAAGTATATATGTACATAATGACAGCTATATTTTCAACTTTTGTAAATTTTATATTTTTGATATTCTATAAAATAGCAAATTTCAAAAAGGGACAATTTTGAGATGTTGGCATCAAGTTATTTTTAAAATTAAACTGCATATAATAAGAAAAATGTAGCATGATATGTTTCACAATATAGCATACTTTTCACAATATTGTTGCAACATTTTTGAGTTTTAAAATCATCTATTATAGTTTTGTATTCAATCCATCTTGTATAACCATTATTATAAAAAGCTTATAAATTACCTTTCCTTAGGTCTTAATCCCAAAATGAAATTATTCATTGGCAGAGTTAATAAAACACAGGCTGTAGAATAATTTACACACTAAAAAACACAAATTATGTGTTTTCTGTTTGAGTAGATTTTCTACTAAATTAAAGTAGCAATTCGAATTACCTGCAAGTTAAGGGTTTAAGAGAAAACAGTGCCATGTGACACATATTTCACACATACCACTGTGTGACCATAAGAAAAGCCCCATTAACTGTGTAACTTCAAATAAAAACTGAGCAGTTTACTACAAATTTTTTAAATGCAGAAGTTGATTACTCAGATAGAAATAAAATTTAATCAGTTAACTTCACCATTTTCTGGCCCTAAACACTTGTTTATCCTAAAGAATTAAATACATTCTGCATTCTAAATGCAAAATGGAACCAACACAGTAAGAAAATTCAAGGGTTAAAAAGTAAAGGAATTATAGATTAGGTCTATCTGTAGAGAAGGTCTCATTCTAGGTAAAGCTAATAAATAATTGAGATAGACTTACGATTTTTTCCTCTTTGACCTCAATTAAAATGGCTTTCTGAGAGCTGGGTCTAAGGACAAGTTATCCTGCTTTCCTCAGCACACACATACCAAGTCATCTGGCTTTTGTATTTCTTCAACAGCTGCATTACCTTTAAAATTGGCTTGCACCATTTCCCTAAAGTAAAACGCGTGGCTGCCCTAAGATGCACATGGCCACAACCACCTTCTTTTCTGCAAAGTGGCTCTAAACTCAAAAGGTCATATTAATGTTGAGAATTCTAATGCCCGTCAGGTACAAAGAACTTGGACGGGGAAAGAGAAAAATCAAAGTAAAGATAAAAGACAGGTCTCTTTCTCCCACTCCCTCCACCCATGAAGCTATAACACGAAGCAACATATGACTATGGTATTTACTTTTCTTGGTCATTTTTGGTAAATAATATTTTTGTAGTTTAGTAAACTTTTGTTAAGACATAAGTGAAAGCCAAAATAAGACAGTGCAAAATGAAAGTCAATATAAGAAAAAATGCATTTGTAGCATGCTGCATTTTAATTCATTTTTCACAATACTATAGCAACATTTTTGAGCATTCAATTGCACAGTATTTCAGAAAATAGCAACTGCAACTAAGAAAAGAAGCAGGAAACTGGATAGCGCTCACTGATGCCCAGTAGACCCTGGAAACCAAACGGGAAAACTTATTGGCTGAGATAATTTATCCTCCCTTTCTTCTTCAAGTTCCCCAAACACTCTAACTCTGGCAGTAAATCAGTTTTCACAGTTACTTAGAATTAGGAGATAGTTTCTCCTCATGAGTGGTGTTTTTTTTTTCTTACAAGAAAAATAAAATAGTACTAACACAGCAAACATTCCCTCGGTTGTCTTGAATGAAACAAATCTTTAAGATACTCATTACTGTGACAGTTCACCCACATCTCAGTCCTTTGATACAACAAAACAGCAGTTGACATTCAGTTGACATTCTTTCTTTATGAGAGCAAAAGACCAAAAGATGCATTTAAATGATTTAAACCAAAGCATATCAAAGTTCTTAAAAAAAGGCTTCCACACCCATGTTTAAAATCAAAGTATGCTCAAGTATATATCCAAATAAAGGTAAGACCAACTAAATTATTATGACATTTTTAAGAAGTTAAACTGGTCTTACTATATGGTTCTAGAAAAATTATAAAATTCCATAAATAAAGGAAATATTTTTTCTCTTAAATATATGAAATAGTTATTATTGAGATGATTACATTTTTAAATCTAATAAAGAAAACTCACAAATGCAGCACAAAATTTTAAAAAAGATTATCAAGTAAAAAAAAGTTCTTAATTTAAATAGCTTATATTAGTGTTTAAAATCTTGCAGCATGTAGCTATTAGGGAACCCCTCATTAAAGTTGCCTATTAATGCCTTGTAGTAACATGTAATCTATTCATTATCAATTATCTCATTACCTGCATCTCTCCCATCACTTAACATAAGGTAACTAGAGAAGATGAATTTTTATGGAGTAAAGGCAAAATGTATTTAAAACTTTAAGCATGTACAGATTAACAATTTTCTCTAATTGATTTCCTTGCCCAATTTCTATGAACATATTTCTATCATCCTTATGCTAAAAACGGAAAAAGACTCACTTTAGAAAAAAATTTTTCCTCTGAGACGTAACTGCCTAAACTTAAATATATGACTGTCTATGTAACATAATGATACTGCTTCACTCAAAAGCTAAATACAACTTACCTCAAATTCCAAGCACCTGAAAAGAATTCCAGTTGTACCTGGAAGTGAGTTTTGTGTGTGCGCCTGTGTGAAGTTCAACAGCCAATAAATTCTGGTCTGCGGTGTCAATAGAATGAAACCTGGTTCGAGGATTACAGAGCGCTCTGAGAGGTTTATAGTCTCTAATCAACATCCAGGTAGCCTTAAAAACACCTTGCTCTGGCATGAGCTTTCGGGCTCCAGCAGCAGGGCAGTTATGTAGGTTAACTAGGAGGAGACCTGGACAGTAAACACACTTGGCTCCAACCAATGGCTTTCCACACTCTTCTGTTTATAGTAAGATGACTTGCTGTTGGGGTCACCCTCGTCAGCAGCTCCTGTCTTTCGGTGGGATCTGATGTGAATACCGCACTTATCCTGAGGTGCTTTTAATAAAGCCACATCTGTGACTCTGACTCCCAGGCTCTGTCGACCTGCTGTCATGTGACACACTCACAATCCACTGGTGTAAAACCTTGAAGAACTAAATCCCTGCATTCTGTTTGCAAAAAGCAGGTTGTATTTTAAATTTCCTTTAAACAAAATATTTCTGTGGAAGAACAAGTTCACTTGAGTAAGAATGACACTCATTTAAAAGTTCTCAACAAGTATTTTATATTTTTGTTTGTTTCTTTTTTTGGTTTTTTGGAAGAGGGACAAAGCATGTAAGATTTCACTTTCATTATTATTTCCCTCCAATAAGTATAAAACTTTCTTCTCCCTGTAAGCACATGTATGTCAACAAAACGGGAAGATAATTATAGTTATTCTTATTTAATTTGTTTCAATGTATTTTTATTTGAGATAGAAGAGATTAATATGATTAAGAAATGCTCACAGAGGATATCATTTTATAGAACAGGTTTTCTAAAATAAAGCCTTTTATTTTTATAGAAGAAGGGATATGTTAAGTTCTATAGAAATGAAAATGAAACGAGATGGCTAAATTTGAGAGATGATACATTAATGTTTCCTTTTCTTCTAATAGTTTATGAAAAAGTATTGTTTTCTTAAAAGAAAACAAAAAAAGTGCCTTTTAGAACTCAAAAGAAAGACTAACCCCATTTCATAAGTTTTTCAAAAATTCAATCTAGAATTTACAGGCATTAAAGGAATTATTGCTTCTGATTTCTTTTTTTTATGTCATCCTGAGATGATTTCTCTTTCATTTCTCTTAATTGTCACAGCTTAGCTCTAAATGAAACAATGACCTACAGGCAAAGGGTAAACACTTCGTCTGGGTAATTCATAGCACTACTATTTCTTGAAGGGGCTCTAGTTTTTAAGGGAGGAAATACACAGAAAGTCATTTCCCTGTTTCAGCCTTGGACAGCACAACAGAGACCCCAGTGGCCTGAGGAACTGAAGAAGGCGCTGTCTCCCCACTAGTGTTGGCTGCTTCTGTTGCTGCTGCTGCTACTGCTGAGAAGCTGGGTGAGCATGTGCCTTCCACCTGCAGCACAAGCTCAGCCTAGGTTTGGATGCCACTACAACAATTAAGTGACAGAGAGCTGCCTGACTCAAAGTTCATAAAACTGCTCAATTATGTTGGAGTGCTGGAGATTCCAGTTGGACAGGTGCAGTTCCTTGTGCCTAGTTAGGTTAGGATCAATAAAAATAATGTCTTTGCAGCCAAATCTTCTCAAGGAGTTAGCACTTCTTGGGTATTATGATATAAATTAGATTTTTAAAGTTCAACAGAATATGCTTTTGAAATGGCTACTTTCTTAAGGGATTATTAGTCATTCAGTATTTTCTAAACTCTGATGAGCTAAAGGAGCAGTCATTGAAACAAAATATATGTCTGTTCCAGGCACAATAGAGACTCAGTCAACCATGCCTGAAGCTCTGAGGAGGATAAAATAAGTTTCTCCATGCATTAAAGAGGGCTGAATGGCTTGTAATTTTCCTTCCTAATCTCAAGGAGAAAGAAGAAAGTAAGGCCAACAAGTAAAGTGCAGTGAGAACTTTGTAAATATAAACATGCACACAGTTCTTTGCAGTTCAATTTTTAAAGAGTACAAATAGCTACAATTTTTCTGTTGAAATATACAATCTTTATCTCAGTTTACATCAGTCCTCAAAGTGCTACTAAAAACATAAAAGTAAATGGTCTACAATTACTTTATACTGTTAAAGCTAGGTAGGAAAATTAGATGATTTTAAATAACATTTTATGCACAGAGATTATTGCAATGCCCTTCTGTTTCCAGCATAATACCACCAACTAGCTGCATTACCTGAAACAAATATGTAAACCATCGTTTTTAAATGTCAGTTTCCCTACCTATGAAATAAAAGTTTCCATTTCCGAGTGTCAATGGCATATTATTTGCTTTGCCAACGTGAACCACACATTTCAAATGACTGTATCTAGCAAATGTATGTCAGTTAATGATAATTGTTTCATGACCCCATGTTTAAAATCAGTCATATAGTGGTCAATCAATGCTGTTGAGTTATTGTGACATACTGTAGTTACAAATGAGTTGTTAAATGGCCCCAATCAAAGGGACTAGATGTTTTTTAAAGCCAGTAAAGCCTTATTATGGGTAAATGCTTGGTTTCTCTTACATTTTAAAGTACTGAAAATGGCACCCTGACCTCCAAAAACTCCACATAGTCCTTCGTGTTCCATCTGTCAATGATTTAAGTGCAATCAGTGTGGGTGAGGGCTTGCCCCACATTCTGACAACAGTGAAGCTCTTATGAACTGCTGACAGCTGAGACATTAAATAGCAGTGACTTGCGTATTGTTGGTGCCACGTTGCCGTTTGCTGAATGCATGAATATCCTTCAGAGTAACATGCGAAAATGACATTAAGTTAATCATGACATCTGTAAGGTTTGGTAGAAGTCTTGCTACTTTTTATTTTCTAGTAGAGAAAAATAGTTTGCTGCAGTTTCATGGGGTGCATCCTCTGTACTCACCTTGGCTATTTATTCTCCAAAATTCTCAGCACAAGGCAGATGCATATGTACTCCCTTCTCTTCACATCTCCCCCTCTCTATGGCACCCTCTTTTTTTTTTGTGGTAGTAGGGATTGGACCCAGGGGCATTCTACCTCCGGGCATTCACCTCTGAGCTCCACCCCCAGCCCTATTTTTTATTCTTTATTTTAAAACAGGGTCTCACTAAGTTGCGGAGGGCCTCACTAAGTAGCTGAGGCTGAGGCTGGCTGCGAACACGGATCCTACAGTCTCAGCCTCCCAAGTAAGTGTGCACCACCACGCCCAGCTGGCACCCTCTTTTGTACATTGTTTAGTAATTCATCAAGCACCCTTCCTCTCCAAAGTTATAGAATACCTCCAGGCTCGTTTACAGCATTTCCTGCCACTTTTATTATTAGCTAATTAACTGTAAGATAGCTTTCTAAACAATTCCAAAGAAAGATATTTTAATTGAAGACATAAAAAAGAGCCATTGTGGGAGAACAAAGAGAAAACCTAAAGCATAAACATGGTATTGGCAACAACTGAAAAGCCATAGAGAGAAGAGAGAAAAATAATTTATATTTTCTTTTTTTTTCAGTACTGGGGATTGAACCCAGGGGCGTTGAAACTCTGAGCTACACCCACGGCCCTATTTTTTTATTCTTTATTTTGAAACGGTGTCTCAGGAAGTTGAGGAGGGCCTCACTAAGTAGCTGAGGCTGGCCGCGAACCCGGATCCTCTGGTCTCAGCCTCCCAAGTACTGGGATTACAAGCCTGCACCACCACGCCCGGCTTAATAATTTATATTTTCTACCTGTACAGTAAGCTCCCAAATGTCTCATTTGAACAAGACCAGTGCAATCAAAACTAAAGGGAAACCACAGATTATACCAGCTTCTTTTCCAGGTTATTAATGTGATATCTACATGAGGATATAAAACCCCAAGTCTAAGAAGAGCATGTTTTAAGTGAAATATTTAGTAAATCATGTCCATGCCATTGCATATCAAATACCATACAGTATCAATGCAATAATTATATTTGCCATTTGTGTAATCTTCTTCCTTCTTTTTCTATCAAGACCCAAAATCTCAAGTATATTCAGGAGCCAAATGGATGATTTGAAAGGGTGAAGTAGGTCAGTGGAGGTTGAGCTATTATCAAATGTATGATCTGACCAAATTCTTTTTTTGTGTGTGTGGTAGTGGGGATTGAACCCAGGGACATTCTACCTCTGAGCTCCACCCCAGCCCGATTTTTTATTCTTTAGTTTGAAACAGGGTCTCACTAAGTTGCGCAGGGCCTTGCAAATTGCTGAGGCTGGCCGCAAACCTGCGATCCTCTTGTCTCAGCCTCCCAAGTAATGGAATTACAAGCATGTGCCACCGCACCTAGTTTAAATCATCCAAATTCTATACTTCCTCTCTAGGTAATTCATCTCATCTGATGTCTCCAATACTATCTACTACTGTAGAGTCCCAGATTTTCACCACCACCAAAGATCCATCTTCTCAGTTTCAAATTCTCACATTCAGATCTATCTTCTATCTCTCTCATAGTCATATCATACTTTAACATGTGCAGTGCTAGGCTCTTTATTACTTCTCCACCAATCCTAAGTATACTGCCCAATATTTTCCATACAAATAAAACCAGAAACCAGAGCCTTCTCTTCACTGAGTCTTCTCTTTTCTCGAACTCTGTATCTAAATTCATCATCAAATTTAGTGTAGCCTTCAATATATATCTCAGATTCTTTCACTTCTTTCTGTCTCCCCAGCCATCAGCCTAGTCAAAATTACTGCAATCTCCTCTTTGGATTACTACAGTGACCCTAAGCAGCCTTCCTGTTTTAACCATGATTTCTTAAATTCTGTTTCTGTGTATTTGCCATCCATTTATCACAGGGCCAACTGTATTAACTATATTTTCTTATTTTCTATATTCCAATATTTTGGCATTTGTGATCTTTCTGGCTAGGGAGAGATCACTCTTCCCAAGGCTGGGAAATTCATAAAGGCATCAAAGGGGGGCAAGCTTTTCATATGCAAACCAACATATCCAAACATGACACCCACAACCATCTCCTTTATCAACCTGTTACACACCAAGCCAATATTACCCCAACTCTAAATCACTTAGTATCAGATACTAGACAACTTGGGACCACCCTGATATCCTAGAGCCCACTGAAATTATTCCAACGAGCCAATCCCAAGCTGTTTCCCTGCTCTGCCTATCTTGCTTACAGAAATTCCAATAACAGCTCTGACTCAGGCTTTCCCCTCCTCCTTCAGTCTCCTGATCAATCCTGGTGTTTCCTCATGAGGTCCTTCATGGTGTAGCATGTCCTCTTTTCTTGGGAAATGTAAAAAATAAAAATCTTCTTCCAATGGCATTAATCTTTCCAGGTCATAACTCGCTCACCTCCACAAATTAAAATCCTCTGGGTACAACTGGTACACTCCTCATTTCTAGTATTTGCTCTTCAGTCCATTCTCCATTAAGCAGCTAGAACTAGCTCAACACATAAGTAGGTGTTGAGAATAATGAAAGCCTAATATTTTAATCTACTGCAAGCTAATAGGAGAGTGTGCCTCAGTTTCATGGGTACTGGAAGAAAACTTGAGGATCCAGGGTAAAATGACATTCAGTGAGCAGTTTTCTCAATCAAGTGATGCTATCCTCATGGTCTGGGGAAATCCAATCCAACACAAAAATCCAAGTGGCTGAACCAGAATAAATTTGAATCCCTGTTCCCCCTTCTAAAAATGCTGCCATCTGGGGAGTATACCAAAGAGGTGGTCTGGGATACTCATTTAGGAAAGAAAAACTCATGTCTAGGAGCAGGCACAATTATATCCCAATTTTCAAAATAGTTATATATAACCTGTTGCCCCTTTAATACTGATCATAAGCAATGAAACAGCTAAAAGGAGGATCGTCCCTAGCCAGAGCATTTGGGTTCAGTGACTGAAATGTCTTACTAATGTGTGTAGACCATAAGTCTCTTTGAGTTGATTTTAAGGAGGCCGTTCCAACACTCAAAAATATGAAGCACCCTTGGATAATAAGGAACATAGAAGGGCTACTGAATACTGTGACTATCAGCCCTGAATTCTGTGATAAAAGGTACATCATTGTGATATTTATATAGCTTTCTTTTAAGGGCCACAGTGGTGGTGTTGAAATTGGCCGACTGGAATGGGCTAGTAAAACCATAATGTAAAAATATGTAGATAGCAGTGAAGTACCACTGACATTCCCAAGGTGGGTCCCGATGCCACCAATCTATCAGGAATGGGCAGGAGTAAACCCTTGCATGTATGCCAAGTCTTCCCTCCCCCAAGAAAAACCGATCCACTATAGGCAGGAGCCACAAGTCTGTATGGCAATCACCTCTACATCAGAATCGCAGAGTCCTTTACTTTGTGCCCAACCAGTGACTGTGGGCATGTGAGCACATAGATAAGGTCCATGTTTAGTGAATAGCTGATGGTGAGGCCGAGCAGCCATAGCAGCCCAATAGATGCTATCAGGTTTCAGGGTAGTTGATCCACAAGTGAATCTGACCCAGGCATTTGGGGAAACCTATGTGAGGCAGACAACAGCATGTGAGATGAGAGCTGCCATTTATTGCTGTGAAGTCAACATGTTGCTGGTGTCAGGCTGGCTGCACTCACCAAAGTCTGCTGCACATTCCCATGGCATTACTCAGTAAGCATGAACTGATCCACTGCAAAGGAGGAATATTGGGCTGAGAGTTACAAGACCTCCACGAGCCTGACATTCAGTTCAAATTTCCATGTACCTGGTAACCACGTGAGGGATATGTCGAGGCTGCCTCCTTTTGCCAGAGGCTCTAATCCAAAAAGTCATCAGTCATACAGATCTGACTCTCCAAAGAGGTCCTTATGGTTGTGGGGCCCCAAAGGTACTAGCACTTCTCTACATTCAGAGAATCCCCTTTGGTAAGCCGGGTGTGGTGGCACACGCTTGTAATCCCAGTACTTGGGAGGTTGAGACCAGAAGATCTGGATTTGTAGCTAGCCTTAGCTACTTAGTGAGGCCCTCAGCAAGTTAATGAGATCCTGTTTCAAAATAAAGAATAAAAAATAGGGCTGGGGGTGTAGCTCGGAGGTAGAATGCCCTGGGTTCAATCCCCGGTACCAAAAAAAAAAAAAAGAAAAAAAAGAGAATCCCCTTTGGACTTTATAAGCATCTACAGTATAGTTATGTTAAATTCAACAGTGAAGGCTACAGCAATGATAAACTGAACTGGCCTGAAGGGCCCCACTCACAAGGTCTATTAGCTGCCTTTTCCCATTGCAAACCCTGCTCAAGCTACATTATCTGGATTCCCGTACCCCCTCAACTCATCCACAGAGCAGGACGGTGGACTGGGTACTTGTATCTAAAAGAGCTGTGAAAGTTTAAGCCCCTCAGCACCCCAGAGTTTCCCAGAACTAGATGGATGCATAAGACAATTAGTCCTCCTTTGGGACAGGGAGAACTTAGCCACTTCCTCCTTCTCATTCCCCTTAAAGAAGCTAAGGCTGGGATGGAGTGGGAAGGAGGGATCAAGGGGCACAGAAGGACAAATAGCTCTGTCTTAGCAAACAAGGTGCATTTACTTTTGGTTTTGATTGGCAGCTGGCTCAGGGCTCAATCAAATGAACTTCTAATATTTTCAACCCATGCAATGCTCTGTATTTGGCAGCAAGATCATCATTACTGACACCATCTATTTCGGCTTGGGAAATCCCTATACTCAGCAGCCACAACCACTTTCTGGCTGTGGCTATGGTGTTTGCTCCACTTGTTTGACTAAGAATTCATTTGCCCAACAATTTTTTTTAAATAGTATGATTGAATTGAGAACAGTTTCTGCTCCATTATTATAATAATATCTCTAAAGTCCTACCCCTGTTTCAACATAGAAGCTATGGAAGTTTCTTAAGGTAAGGGGATTACTATAGGAATTTGTCTAGATTTCTTTGGATTAATTTCTCATTTTCCAGTAAATCATATTCTCATCACTGTAAGGGCAGTAAGAACTCAAAATGCTAGTCAATACTTCACTTTTGGTTTCCCACAGGAGATTTTTCTGTTTTGAGGAAATATTCCCAAGAGTGACAAAGCTTCCAATAGCATCCCAGACCCACTGCAAGAAACTCTGAGACCTTTTATTCCTGCCTCCTAACAGATCTAAGGTTGATATGATAGACTGCCAGGAGGGGCTGAGCTATAAAATGGCCCAGCCATTGCCAGAACCTCAAGGGTTAATACTTCCTTAATGAAATACTTGATACCTTCTAAGTGAGCCAGTCAAAATTATGGTCATTTGCTCAGTTTCTACTCTCAGAGGATGCAAATCTCCCTCCTTTTGCATTCAGGGCATGAAACATGAAATTGTAACTGTTGTTTGAAGAGGGTCAGAACCTTCCTCTAGACCAGCATGGATCTTTGAACTACTTTTCGCATTGGGCACATCTAAAGCTGCCTACAAGATTGTGAAGGATGTCATCATACTTGGAATAAGACTAGCAACAACCAGGGCACCTTTCGGACAGCCTGCTTTGAGCCTCCTTCCAGGTACATAGGTGATAATCATCTCCCCAGTCCTTCCTCATTAATGCAAGAAAATAAAAGGTCATTTATTCCCCAATGATCAAACAATCTGGTCAACATGTTCACTAATAATGCTCATGGATTTCCCTCAAATCTCATTATTTGGCCCAGAAGTTTCTCATCCTTTCTCTTCTAGAAAGAAGAGTACCTATTAGCATCCCAGCCCCATCACTAAAACTGCCAAACACTATGAAGGGTCTCAGATTTTACCCTATTTACAAACTAATAAGCCTTCCACATTTCATGAATTCTGATAGAACACATAGACCTTTGGGTTAGAGACTATTACAATAACAGAAGCCAGAATATCAGCATTTCTTTTGGACAGTTTTCCAAGTTCCAATCCCACAGGTGGACATGACATCTATACCTGCAATGGAGTACATTACAGCAAGACAACCTTGAGCTTATGAAACTCAAATATTTTATCCTGTGTCATAGCATGCCTGCCATTGCTACAGAGGGAGGCACTATCACCTTCCCCCGAGGCTACTCACAAACATCCTTGAAGAGACAGTCTGGTACCAGGACAGTCAACACTTTCATTCACCAGACATGCAGAAAAGTGAAGGATGCATGGAGCACTGTCTTCCACCAGTAGGTTCACAATAGTCCAGTCTAAAACACTTTTATGGCTCCCCTTTGCATTTATAATACAATTCTAACTCTCAGAGCACACAAGAAATGATACTCTTTTCTCTATTTCTTGAACATTCCAATCTCTTTCTCTTGGTACCTGAGTCTAAGGAATAAGAAAAAGAAAAGAATTAAGAATGATGCTCCAGTTTCTGACTTGAGGTATAGGAAGACTGAGGAGGTGGTAGAGGTAAGCTTGTTGGAGGAAAATATGCTTAGGAAACTCTCCCAGACCCTCACATCCTTGGGAAATAATGTCACTGTTCACCATGGTATTCACAGGGAATGGTGACTCTTAAGTGCTCAAAAATGCTCATTATGTGATCTGACACTAATTATTTTTTCTGAAAAATGAAAGCAATACTTATTTGTTTGATTGTGGATTTAAATAAGATATCCAGAAAAGCATGTAACACATTGCTTGGCATATAAATAGGTACTCAATGCAACTCCCTCTCTCCCTCCACCCTTTCCTATTTGTATGAACATGGGTTTCTCCCATAGAACACGTACTTATAGCCCTCATTGTGACAGATGCAGAACTGGTGCTCATTATGTTTCTATGGCTGGTGCTAAGTAATAAAGAAAATGAAAAAAAAATATTCTGATTCCTCACCTACAAAGCCATACTCTTGAAATGTTCCTATCTAATATTAACTGTATGTGTTCACAAGACACAGTGCCTGCATTTGGAAATACTGTCTAAATGAAATATGAAGGTTTGCTTTTACTTTAACACAGAAGAAGCCATTTTGTTTCTCATATTTCTGTCTCATTCCACAAAATAAACACCTTCTTATGAGTATCACACTAACACTACATTATATCCTTCCTTTCTGATTAGTAAGAGAAAGAATGGTCCCAGAGTGCTTTAAATTAACTCTTCCTAGGCCTTCAGGACACGCACACCATTCTTCCTCTGTCTTATGGCTCCAGGGACAGAGATCTTATTGCATTTGTTAAGTTCAGTATGGGTAAAGCAGTAGGAAATATGATTTAGGCCTTGGGTCCAAAGACAGCTTCCCAATCTGGCTTTATTAATAATAAAACTGGTATCGTCATCTTTAACACCTGTGAATATTCACAATTCATTCAAACTCTTGAAGAAATGGGATAAGATTGGTTCCTTAGACATCAATAATTTTATATATTTCCCCCACTGAAATATGTTTTATTTCATAGCTCAATATGTTCAATGCAAAATCAATTTTATAATTAAGGACAACTATACATCATTGCCTGACCTATTAAGACAACAGAATATTAGGAGATATGTCATTTCACTCCCAAACACAAGGAATGCCTATCTAATATCAAACACTTTCATAATTTTACCCAAGAGAAAAACATAAAGTAGGGACAAACTTGACTTCTGAACATTCAGAAAAAAATATTTGAGTCTGCATACCTGAGTTCATGGACTGAACAGGACACAACAGTACTCAGTGGTTATTTACACATGATTTAAAAAATTAAATTTGCCGGGCGTGGTGGTGCACACTTGTAATCCCAGTACTTTGGGAGGCGGAGACCGGAGGATCCGGGTTCGTGGCCAGCCTCAGCTCTCTGTCTCTCTGTCTCTCTCTGTCTCTCTCTCTCTCTCTCTCTCGACTCAATGAGGCCCTCTGCAACTTCGTGAGACCCGGTTTCAAAATAAAGTATAAAAAATAGGGCCAGGGGTGTAGCGCGGAGGTAGAACGCCCCTGGGTTCAATCCCCGGTACCTCAAAAAAATAAATAAATAAAAAATAAAAAAAATTAAAAATTAAATTTGCTAATTACTATGCCTGCAGCTCCTGAAAAACAGACAAGAGAATGGCTGACAGCAAGTGAAAAAGTAAACCAACTGCAGAAATAAACAGAATACCTGTGACACAGATATAAGAAGTCCAAAGAGCTTTCCACAGGGCATCTGGCCTTCCACACCCCAACTCCCCATAAGCTGATTGTATAATGGAGGCTCAGGGCTCCAGCAAAGTATGAGCATGTTCAGCCAGGAGATCTTTACTGCAGAAAGATCTCAGGTCTAGGTGTCCCAGGTGGAAGCTCTTATCCCACCAGCTGGCAAGGTGACCTTGAGCCTCTTCATTCTGACTGTCCTTGGAATCAAAAACCCAATGCCTTATGCATCTCAGTTGGTTGTTTAAGCTGTTTCCTATATAAACAGTGCTTTATAAACTACAGTACTCTCCATCCTAGGTCAGACCAGTCTTCTTCAAGTTCCCTGTGTTCTAGTCACATTGAATTTCTGTCCCTTTCTTGAAAACAAAAAGAGCCCTTTTTTCTACCATGGCCTTTTCCAAATGCGGCTCCTGGAAGGCTCCCCCCACATTCTGTAAGAGTGGCTGTGTCTCATCCCTCCATCTCAGCTTACATTTCACTGTCTCAGACACACCTCTCCTGACCACTCAGCCAAACGTACTTTTCTTCTGTTCCTTCTTTTAGTACCCTCTTGTTTTCCTTCTTAACACTTAACACAACTTGTCTGTCATTTATTTGTTTGTTCCTTCAACTATCTAATGTGTATCTTCCTGCTAGACACATTCTGTGAAAATGGGGCTTCTGTTTTTCCACTAGCTTATGTATACGTAGCAGTGACTCCTATAGAAGAGCCCTCTACAGGCCGGGCGTGGTGGCGCACGCTTGTAATCCCAGTACTTTGGGAGGCGGAGACCAGAGGATCCGGGTTCGCAGCCAGCCTCAGCTCTCTCTCTCTCTCTCTCTCTCTCTCTCTCCCTGTCTCTCTCTCTACTTAGTGAGGCCCTCCGCAACTTTGTGAGACTCGGTTTCAAAATAAAGTATAAAAAATAGGGCCGGGGGCGTAGCGCGGAGGT